>JTDE01000183.1:219637-271862 GCA_014338405.1 Paragonimus skrjabini miyazakii | reverse complement strand
AACCACACAACCGCCACACCCCGAGCAGCGACGCTACCGCTCGGCCAACCGTCTTCAGCCAGCTGTCTGCACAATGCCAATCTCAACTGACCCCCATACCTATACCCCATTGGTCAAACTATCGTACTGTAGGTCCTATACATATGTCCCCCTGTAATGATTACATTAATTACTGGCCGAACGTTTCTTGCATTATTACACGTAATCAACCCTGCATCAACATTACGAACTTCCCCATGAACTCGCTCTTTGTTTGTTTTGTACCGCCGCATTGAACTGTTTACGCTACCGTGTTATTGGTTGATATTTGCTGACGGTTAAATTCCGTGCACAGAGTTCACTTGGTTAACTGTAGAATCTATCAGGATTCACGGCTATACGCAGTTTTATCTGAGTAAACCTTCAACATTCCGTCTTGTTCTGCCCTGAATCAAGAGGTTTACAACCGCCCCGATAGACTGCGTATAGCCGTGAATCCTGATAGATTCTACAGTCATCATGGACTTGGTGGATTCAGCTCGTCTAAACTTTGATTAACTATCAATTACGAGCGCCATCTGATTACGTGGATGTGAACTAACCAACAAGGTACTTTATTAAGCTACAATTCTGAATCAGTTAGAACAAGCTGGACACATTTTCGGAACTGATTTAATCGCTAGAAATTATCCATTTTGTGTAAACTTTTCAACCGATGAACCCGTTCTTAGGGATTTTAAGAGTTTTATTCAGGTGGCTTGGAATGTTTTTGAGGAAATAGAAGTGAGGAGGTAGATGGTACTCATGTCATTACTTTGGATTATCCTAGTATACAGGCAGTCCAAGAGGTCCTGAACCGTTTGGCAATTGAGGTAGAATACCATGGCATTCGTCTTGCACGAGCTAAGCGCACAGTTTTTCTTCATGACTGCTTGCACTCACTCTGAGTGGTAAGAAATCGAATTTTGTCAGGAATTTTATCACAGTTGGTGGTAGTGTTGAAAAATAAAGTTTCCTACTTATCAATAAGGCCCAGATAGCATTTGTCAACCTGAAGACTCCCCGGAGTCTGCATAACTTTCGTCTCTTCTCAGAAGTCTGGGTATGATAATACACAGAGTTTTGGCTTACGTTTGAAAAAACCTAACCACTGCTGCTTTAACGTATTTGTCGAATATCATTTTTATAACATTCGATGTTTTCAAGGCTGTTCAGAATAAGTATAGGCGGCATATCCACGAGTACAGTAAACTTATACAAAAAGCAATTCACCTAAGAACTCGTATGAAAAAGACTTCTTATTTAAACATATGCGTCGACTGAGAATGAATAAGCCATCAGCTCTTTCTCTGTGACTGCTCAACTGGGCGAATTGTTCTGGCTGTCTAGTTGTCTCCGAGTTATTCACTGGTGTTCAGCATAGCACCACCAAACTGGCACTATACCTTACAAATGCAAAGATTACGGCAACCACTCCTCATCATTGATTTATCATTACAAGATGTGGAAGACCCTTTATTCAAGGTTAGTGCATATGGCGCGATGGGTTGAAACACGATTCCCAAAGAAGTAGCTGTTGGTTTAGAAGGAACCCCTTGTAAGCTGTTTAAACAGACATTCCAGATTGTCATTCTTCTTAGTGTATGGAAAGAAGCCATGGTTACATCTATCTTTATGGCAGGCAACCGGCACTCTTGGTTGGTTATCGGCTAGTCAGCCGTATTACCATCCCAAACAACATACTAGAAGGTTTTTTAATGCGCGCCCTCTTCAAGAGCTTATTAGTAACTTATTTTTTCCAATCCACCCAGTATAGCTTCCTTTATAGCCTGTCGTGCATAACAAATATGCCTACTTTCTCGAATAGCCTGTCGAAGGCAAAAGACAATGATCCTAACTCAGATGCTTTCTTCTCCGACTTCGTCAAGGCATCTGATCGTGTGCCACATAGTCCTGTCAGATATATACCGAAAGCTTACGGCATCCAACAAGAGGTTCTTTGCTGGATTGTTTCTTTTCTTGAAAACAGAACTTTTAGGGTTAAAACTGGATCATAACATTCCTTCACTTCTTTAATTTATGCGAGAGTTCCTCAAGGGCTTGATCCTCTATTATGTTCTGTTTGCATCAACGACGTTCCAGGCAACATTTCCAGTAACGGTGTTCTCTAAGCTGAGGCTTCTTAAATTTAGAATGCTGGTGATCCCGGTGCATTACAAATTGATTTTGTCACAATTAAGCGCTGATCTTAGGACTGGAGTCTCCTGTGCACAATGTCGCCAGGGGGAACTCTGGCAGTACCCTCATGATTCATAGTGCACCCAACAGAAAACATTTCATAAAAATCAGTCTGAAGAGATATCTAGGCATTTAGGTATCGCCTAGCCTATCTTTCGCATACCAGCAAGAGAGGTTCATGAAAAAGAGTTTGCTACCCTCAGGATAGTTAAGTGCACTTCCTCTGCACAAATAAAAAAGCTTTTCGAACACTGGGATATTTATGTAAGGCCGCTGCTTGTGTATGCTAATCAGGCCGTGTATATCGACTTGAGGAAAAAAGTACTCGCTGTTGAGTGTATCCAACGCACAGCTGCTCTTATAGTCATGGGCTTAAGAAATGTGGAGTACGAGGTTTGACCTAAAGATCTTGATCTGTTTTCATTTGAATTTCGACGACTGCTTGGTGATTTAACTCTCATACATTTCACTTTTAGTGTACGCCTTGTGAACAGTTTTTTACCACAGCGCATGATGAAAGCCGACGAGGACGTGCCAAGCAGCTTTATAAACTCAGTCCCAGGACCCTCGTCAAGCGAAAATTCCTTTCTTACAGGATTATTAACCAGTGGAACAGCTTTCTTTTCGGGCTCGTTAGCTGCATTTCTAGAGGCCGTTTTAAAGAACTGCTAGATTGCCATTCACTTAAAACATAGTTAGACTCATAATTTTACTTTGTTTGTGATACTTACATTAATTATCAACATCTTTGTCATATTCTGTTTTAATAATTGTCTTTCAGGTCGACGAAGACCTGCTTGATGCTCAGTAAGACCAACCGACTGGATTTGAGTAGCTAGGGCCCCTAGCCTCGAACTCGTGCATTGGTTATTGCAATCGTTGAATTGTCGTTACGTCATTGTTATGCGAGAAGGTCTTGGACTAATGGACAGTCAGTTAATCAGCGAAGTTAATTGTATACAAACGTAACATTAATACGTTCCTGCATCGCGACTCTCGCGAGTGTTTTAGTATTGTCACGCGTTGTGTAATGTACCTCTGAATACAACCTACGCCTCCTCTTCCGACTGAATGCGACGAAACGGCTGAGGAATTTTGGTTCACTGGAGTGTAAATCGGTTGACTCATTTTCTCTCAATATCTAATCACGTTAACTTGTTATTGAATTGGGGGACATAAAACAGGATGCAGGCGAGGAAGAGTTACCGCCACATAACGCGGGCAACAGTATCGGCGTTTGGGTGAGGTGAGTCGCAGAGAACGCAGACAATATTTGCGCTCCACGGCCTCAGTGTCAGGGCCGCGTGACTTTCATTCCAGTAACAGACATCTCACCACATAGTCAACGTTAGTCCATGATCTACGTGTGTGACGTTCGCATACTGCTATAACTACGTCTGAAGCGCAGTGACGCAGTCACAGCCACGGACATGTTGGCCTGTTTACATTTACACCATGCACGCTTTCAACCGCATTGGCTGAAACCTCTTGAATCGGTCAATGAATAAGCTGCCCGCCTAGTTCACTATCACTTCATTAAGGACTTGGGGCACAAATTAAACGACGGTGCTATTTATCATTCTGAAAACTTCCACGATGAACTGAACTACGATAAATATCTGTTACCCATTTGAACACTTTTTCTCAGTGACTGCGTTCCGAGACTTCAATTACCGCCGGTTCTTAATACAACTGTCACAGAATTAGTGAAACCATTACAATTTCACTATGAATTGTGGACAGTTTGAAACTACTAGCATCTCGTGCCTTCAGTGAGCTGATCGAGACACTGATGGCTTGCCACCTCAGGTTGCCAATCCGCAAGATGTGCCCCTGAGGTCGGGACCTCAAAGGGTAAGTCAATCCGCTGTCACAGTCATGGCATTACATGACTGATCTTGTACATTAGACATGTCTTAAATAAAGGTCACTTGTCCATTATCAATAGCCAACCTTAAACCATGTTCCAGTTTTAATTATCTCCGACTTCAGCTATATCCTACTTGAAAGCTACACCAACTTTTCCTCATTCTATCGTCTTCGGTAGATTAAGAGAGATGAGCGGCACGGCTGAGCATTGAGAACGGCAATTAGCCTCATTGGCCGTTCGTGATGCACAAAAAAAATAGCACTAGACTGCGGCCAACCCGCTAGTTACTTCAATGAGACGTCCGTCATCGTAGAAATGTCTGATGAATTTTGATTGATTTTTAAAACCTTCCAAGAACCAAGATTGCCTGATTCTTTAGGAGTCATTGTCCGATAGATAGAATGTTTTCAATGACAAACCGGAGCATGTGGCAGTATTCAATCGGCCGATCAAAACGCAAAGAATCTTGTGTATATTTTTATTTGCAAAGGATCATTTTTGTATCGGGCACAAGGTCTAAGACAGAAGTGTTCCAGTCTGACAAGATGATTAGCCTGTTATTACGTCCCGTCTGCCAGTACACACCAGAAACGCAAATGCAATTCATGCAAGTAGCTCGCCGATTGTTGAACAACACTAAAAGTACATTGACCCCATCATTTTCTCATGTACGATGACAATATATAGGCGTAATAAGTTTATCACACTCATTTTTGATCCTTCGAATCTAGCCAGTGATATCACTTACCGTGCTGGCTAAGCCTACTGCATTCTCGCATTAACGCGCTGCACGACTGCAGGTTATCGAGAGTCCACACCTCATACACACTTCAATCAACTGACTACCTTCACCTGTCGGATGATCATGAGCGATATGTACAAAGAAAAAGTGACAGAAATTAGACTGTTGTAGTTTAGAAATAGGACGATATCATTGTTGTGATCGCAAAAGACGCTTGGCCTGCGAAGTTGTATATTGCGCGAACTCCCGTACAGGCCATGTTAAAACAGGACTACGAACACGTACACTCATTTGCACGGTTGAGGTGAATTCATACATAACGGGTAGCAGTACGCTGTCATTTGCCTTGGTGGCACTTCTCTCACAATTCGTACACACTATTCCGATAGTCTCTTTTGGTCCGTCGTCATCCTAGAGTTGAGGCTTTCCCGTTTAGTTCCCGAATATACGCACTATACTACTGACAAACGAGGTTTCCTGTTATATAACGGAATGATACGGTACGATATTCTCTCCAAAAATTGTTAGCCTTTAACCTTTGTACGCATATTTCTCGATTAGTTAGGATCGTGAAAGATAATTGACTCTAACCTGCTCTGGGTGATAATCATTGCCTAAACAGAAAGAACAAACAAGAAAGTCTACATTGGAGTACAACTCTTAAAAAACCGAACTGCATTTGGAAGGTTAATCTTGTTCGTTTTTAAAAAAAATTATGTCAGTAACCCAAACAACATTAACCGAGCAAGCACTTGAATAAAATAGTGCTTCGAAAAGCATTTAGTTCACGGTGGGGAAAGAATTGTGGAACGGCGCAAAGTTTGGATCAACACTTCAAGTTACAAGCGAGCAGGCAAACATATCTGCAAAACGCGCATGCAGTTACCTATTGATTATCACCGGGATCTTCAGAGAAAATTGCAAGCGTCTTTGAGCCTGATTACCTGTTGGTGTGGCTAATGAAACTGTTCACCTCAACGTTGATGGTGAATATTCCAGGAGAAGAAACTGAAATCGGAGGGAAAACGGGACCCCAGAAACAGTTGTTCAAAACCACCTAATCATCCATCAATGTGCCTGGTTGACCCTGAGTCACCCTTTGTGTGACTCACTTAGGAATTTTATAGCTGCATACCGAACTCTCCTGTTGAGGCTTAGAGGGATTTGACTTGACGGTGAACTGTGGATGTAAAATGGCGTAACACTGAGGACATCATTAACTGCCAGCAGGAAAAGAAGTGACAAATGCCAGCACCAGTAATATTCTAAGGTCCGCTTCAGACATGTGCGATAGTGTTTTACTAACGGCGACAATTCCATCGGGGTCTTGTTCAGATATCCGGCAATCAAGCAGCAGTTAACTTTATTGATGACGTGAATGAATCAAGTTACTTGAAACACGGTAGACATCGAACCGACAAGTTTATGTGTAGCGCAGGCTGTTAGACATCTTCATTCTATGTAGTCAGTCCAAATGTACCTCTCACTCTCCGTATATACAAGTGAGTGACGTTGACACCTAAGAAGTTTCAAGTACGCCTCGTATTTAGTGTTTGGTTTGTGAGGGTTATTGCGTTTTGGCCCGAGGTTTGGAAACGGTTGATGGTCCCTGTTAAGAGTCTGCAGATAGTGACACCATTCTTATAGGTCTAATTTGAACAGTCTCAGATTGAGATCCATGACATTTCGAATTCGAAGGTTTGGAGTGGCAGCTGAGTTTAGAGGCATTGAACCGACCACTCATTAGGTACATCAATTGAACAGACTACGGGCGATAAAAACAGATAAATTGTGGCCTCCATTCGTGCTGCTGTCTTCTACTGGTTTTGTGGTTGTCAACACTCCGGAAGTCAGTGGTAGACTGAGAGCAATTATCTACAGATCGATTCCGTGTTCTAATCGTTCGGTTCACATGATGTTTATAGTAATTGTCCTGTTAAAGCGGACACTAGATATAATCTGGGATGAATAAACACAGAATGGGAGTTAGACAGAAGTGCTTTTAATTCAGACTTGGTTTGTAGTGTAATGGAAGTAAACTTTTGGCTTAAATTTGTTGTTCCAGTCAAGCATGACAATCTAGATAACATTGTGCTTAGGCACAGTTGCCTGACAAGCTCACCATCAGTCTTAGAATAGAGGTAATACTCATAAACGGAACAAAAAACTCTCAAATTTGGTTATAATACAAATGACCGGTAGCTGAACCACTGGCAGCATGGTTCAGCATATCTCGAGTATTTTCCCTAGAGGTCGTAACATCAATATAATTTCCACCTGTCTAGGAAGTCCTGATCGCGGTGGTATCGATTGGAGTTAACACGGCAATAACTGTGTCTCCATTTCGAGACGATTGGGCAACCTGATCATTACTCATAAGCGAAAGTGGTTGAGCGTTCACATATGATAATTCGGTTGTGCCTAACGTGAGGTCAATGGCGCAGTGTTAAACACGGTTGCCTCATGAACAGCATGTCCGTGGTTCAAGTCCCGGCAGTGGCGATGATATGCACTACTGATGAGCTCTAATGAGAGCGAAACTCGAGTCTAGTGCTTCTTTTCGAAAGGGGCCGACTGGATAATCTACGGGAATGCGACAGCTGCGATCAATTGGGGGCGATGTTCAAACTGAAATAAACCAAATCCCCGACTACTCATGAGTAATTAATATAATGCTCAACAAGTTTATTTCTAACAGATTGACCAGTGGGTTTATTGATAATAACACTTTCTACAAGAGGTACGTGGACGATATGATCTGCGTAGTTGACGAAACTGTGAATCTGGATAGCCTACCTGCTGAAGCGAACACACCACATCCTAATCTCAACTTTACACTTGGGGTCGAGGAAGATGGACGAATATCCTTCCTGGATGTGGCATTGAATCGTCGTGCAGACGGTTCAGTTCGGAGGGGATTCATAGGAAAAGGACTTGGAACGACCAGTGTACTCACTTTCAGTTACGTACCCCTCAGGCAGAAGGGAAACCCCGTTCGTAGTTTAACGCGCAAAGCTATGAGGATATGCACTGATGACATGATTGATGCTGAAATGGTGTTTTTAAGGGGGATATTCGTAGAGAACGCCTATCATGTGAACTTCGTGAATAGACATGAAACTGACAGAACCGAAAGTTAAGCACCCATCTGCAAAAAAGAAGTCGGTTTACTTGACGCTAGACTACAAAGGCGAAACACCAGCTTAACTGGTGACTAGTAGAATAAGTAACGCAATTGAAAAGACCTACAGCGCGGCACAACTGCGAATCTCGTTCAGATCCGATCCGATAGTCCACGTACAACTCACAAATACATTGCTTAAATGTGTGACCTCATTTTGTGTTAACTTTTTCACATGCTCCTGTGGAGCAAGTTAAGTCGATCGCACAACCGGACGCCTTCCTCAGAGGATATGTGAGCACCATCCCACATGGTTGACTAAGGGCGAGGTGAATTCCATTTCGAGTGCAATTCTGGCGCACCTTGTTGACTTAGGGCACCAAGTCTTACCGGAAGTAGCTTCTTAGCTTACTTATCGCTTGCCCAGTCGTCAATCCAGAGGATTTGAATTTCGTATTCTGGCCACCGCGGAAGCGATCGGAATTCGGTTGCACAATCCACAGTTGTGTGCTCAGAAGAAATTTGTACTGGACTGTTGTATTCAAGAACGACGAAAAATACCAGTAGTGAGTAGGCTTTATTAGAGCAACCGGTTCACGATACGTTACGGAAAACTGTCAGTCCACACAACACGGGCAGCGCTGCCCGCATGTGTTATCGATCGCTTGATGGTCAGAGTAATCTGATTGGCCAATTGCATGGCTCACTGGCATTCGATTGGACACAACATGGACCTTCGGTTGCCATGACCTCCTGCTACCGACTCGACATCGCTGGAGGTCAGTTTTGTCACCTAACTGTCTTCCAATTCATAACCGCGTGACGTAATTATGTGGCTAATTGCTTTTGATTTTGCTGGCTTGAAAACCATAATGAATAACCGAAAACAGACTATTCGCCAAAACAACTTTTCACTTCTAATGAACTCATGGGGCTATTCGAATCGTTGAAACAATCTAAAGATGGGCAAATCGTAAGAGGTAAGAATTACGTTTGAGATGCCTCTCGGCTAGCCAGCAATATATGGGGTTAATTCACTATCTGACAGCAACAGGCAAAACGGCGCTTAAGTTGGGTCATTTTATCGTTCGACCAGATCTTTAGGTTCATTTCTAGGTTCACTAGAGAACAGGACTCATTAATGATAGCAACTTACACCAGATTCATCATACGGATCACTATACTGGTGGTATTTCACTAGTTAGCAAGCAGTATTGCCAGTTACGTCAACATTGAGGACGGTTAGCCGGTGCAAGTCCTGCCACAATATTTTGCTGCATACCATGCCGCTGGAGTGTTTCTGGAGAAGAGTTGAACAATCAAAGGTGTATAGTTATCAAATACATCTCTGACAGGCTGTATTAGGTCCAAATAATTTCCTCCCAATGTACTCTTCATATGCGTGACTATTTCCTTTTTAGCGGTCATCGATTTTGAGGCCAGCGTGTTCTTATCACTTATAACGTTGTCATTGGCGACGACAGATTATGGAACTTATTTTAGCATGTTCAAATAGTTTTGGGCATTTGTTCCCAACCCGTCAGGGACGGAATTCAATTGTCGGACTCACAGTAGTACAATTCACTGTTAATCATCAAGACTGTTGGTCGAAGTTATCGACAAGAATTGAATAAACCCCATTTCACTCGGTTATATATCCGTACATACAGCACAACAATGCTTCAACACTCACGTGTCCTGATCAGACACACTAGCTCACGCAATACCCCTAGCAACCGTGATAGTTTAGTCACCAGCTTGCGATATGACGTGTAAATAGTTCCAAAAATTAAAGGTACATAATGTACCTAGACTATTAAGAAGGTTGTGCTTAACGTATATCGTCCGATTGTTTGTTTAAGTGTCCTGTCCAGATGCGTACCCCGCTACAAACACTTCTGGTTAAATTGTTGGTCGACATTCAACCTCTCCAGTCAACCTCAGTGTCTGTTGGGTTTATGGCACAGCACGAAACACACCAGTATATTCAGTTCAATAACTATTCGGTTTTCACTCCCAACAGGTTTTTGGGTTAAGTACGACTTCGTGTTTATTTGTGATTTGTGACTGAATGCTTCATGTGCCAAATTAGTCAACTTAGTGCACGCTATGAGTGTGGACCGAACAGGCGTGAAACGGAATATACAAAGGGTCTCATGTGACAATACAGAAGTTAGCCAGTGAAATTGAACGTCGATAAGCAGCTGAACCAGAATTATGTGTAGCTCAAGGACAATACAGAAGATCAAACGCTCGAATGACATAAGTCATGTTTACTTTTTCAGTAACTTAGGTACGATAAATAACCATAATTTTTTGGCTCTACCTTGTACCTCACACTTCAAACTGGCCAGTGAAAACGCTGCTCACTGATCAATCCAAACCCAACGATTGGACAAATTCTACTCTTCCGATCACAGCTGGTCACATTGAGTGGCACATTAATAAGTCCATGTTGTATAGTACAATACATGTCGTCACTTTTAAAAATGGTGAATTGTAATTTGGTACTTGTTACGCAACAGTCGGGCATATTATTTTTCAAGTATATAGAGAATTAATTCAGAGGTGAATTAACCAAGTTGTGAATCATTGGAGTTCACAGCATTTAGTTAACCGTTACGGGCTTCAGTTTTCCTGAGACAAGTTACTGAAAGTTTAGTCCTTATCTTCTAATTGTATAGTGGTTATATATTATAGAAACAGTGACAAAAGCTGTAGATGTATTGCGTTAACATGGTTACGTAAGTCGTTATCTGTAGATTTGCTAGCATATGATTGTTGTATCCACAAATTGTGGTTAACAAGGGATGTTAGTCATCCCAAACAAAGAAGCACACGGTAGGGAAAAATGGACTTCACGATAAATCAAAGCAATTAATTGCACAGCTTGACTACTCTCAATGTTGGCTACCAATCGTAAAAAATCATACGGTGTAATTCTTGAGACTACTAAGTTAAGTGTACAGTTATCACCTAAGGCAATCTTGTTTTTCTTGTTTTTCGAATGTTGGCACCACCCTAGTCCCATTAAATAATACACACTAATACAATCGAGTAGTAGGAGTTACTTGTAATAAGTGTAGTTTGCACGGACAACATCTTATGGCGTAAACTGTAAATATTCTGCTAACCCTTTATATTGTGTTCACACTATACTATTTTTGCTGGTACCATCTCTACGTTTTGTTGAAATCACTGATTCATTTTAATTGTTCCGGAAATCGCAGTATATTTATTCCGCCGAATTTAGACTAGCACCATTAAAGTTAGTAAGCTATGCTTTGAAAATAAGTCTGAGCTCTGAAAAGCATTATTATTCTACAGACAAATGACAATATTTACGTTACCGGTCGTCATTGGACTGAAATGTTGATGGCTTATGATCGTTCAGTCCGTTGTTCTATTTTACTGTGTCAGTTCGGTTGGTTTAATCCTAAATATTTAACATAAACTGGTTTGAAAATCATTAATTTTGAGACAGGCCTAACGCATAGTTGGTCTCTTTCCAAATAACTAATGCTCATGGCTCCATTCTGTTTTTAACACCTTTTGCGTGGATGCCGGTCACCTACACGTTCTTCAGTGTGATTACTACTCCAGTCCCAATCCACTGCAATGTCTTTATGCACACATTGACTCTGGAATACCTGTACACTCTTAATTCAAGTCATTGGTTGTAAGGTGTATCCTTGGCGATTCGTACTGTTACCCTTTCAACATATTTACCACTGGTGTCATTTACTCTGTGACTCGTCATGTAAGGGATAAAATCAACTTGTGAGGACTGACAAGATTTGAAACCATGTAGAAGTAGTTGGTTGCGTGTATTAATCTGATTCAAACGAGGATCTTACTCCCGGTGGTTTGTGTAATGAACAATAGTTTTGGCTTGTAAATCCACATCATTTGGTTAATTCACATTTGCACGAGGGTCAATTGCTTCACTTACTCATTAGCACAGAAATGACTATAGTTGACCGCAGTCAACTTTACCAGCGTACCACACAACTGTGAGATGGAGAGTGTTTGCCAAATCAACGAATACCCAATCAAGGGAAAACATGCATCGGGATTGTCTGAACAATTCTTGATGCTCACACTCAAATCGTTTCCTCACGACTGGTACCGTCCTTGTTTGCATTCCTTAACCAGAAATAATCCGGCTAAGATAAAAACTGGTAACTTTGATATCTAACGGATCATGGCTCCGACTGAAATTATTGTAGTACATTTGATAAGGGGAAAACAGAAAGTTAACAAGTAATCATTCAGCGAGAACATGTAACACCACTACAACAGTAAGACGAGATCGAAAAACAATGAGGAGGCATTAAATCACGGTTTAGTCAATTAGTTCATCTTCAGCCGAAACCACTTTTTTGGAAGCTGTGCAGACCGCTGACTGAAGCGCGTGATTCAAGTATCGGTTTTACTTTACACGATGTAGATAATGAGTTCGACTTTTGTTCAAACTGAGTTCGGACAAACCGGGTGGAATTGTCAGTTTGAAAGGAAACAATATGAATAATTTTTGGTATTTTCAAGTTGAACATCACCCACAATTGATCGCAGCTGTCGCATCCCCATAGACTTTCCAGTCGGCCTCTTTCGGAAAGAAGCACTAGACTCGAGTTTCGCTCTCATTAGAGCTCGTCAGTAGTGCATATCATCGCCATGGTATGACAAATTTGTTTACCTTCGGTAGTAACCGGTATACTGTGGTGAGCTGGGGTGGACAGTATCCATCTACAGTTTCATCAAGTCACATATCAAGAGGAGTTATAGCCGAGACTATCCAGTCAGAAGTTTTAAGGATCGTAAACTCAAAAGCTCGTGTATAATATTACAAGAATACGCCTAAAGCAGCAGGGTTTCGGCTATTATACATGTTTGCCCAAGTTAGAAAGTGTAAAGCACACTAAGGTTGGTGATGATCGACGTTTGTTTTCAGTAACAAACATCGGATGATGTTAATTGACCAACGATCACGAGGTTAAAAGACAGTTTTCTCAGCAGTAGGGGTCGAGCGGGTCCATTCTTACAAACTCTGAATGTGTTTTGATTCATTTATTAGAGGATGTAGTAGAAGTGCCGATCAATCGTTTGCCAAACAATACTCTCTTTACTGAACCTCAGTCTACCGGATTCAGTTACGTAGTATTCACTAAGTAGCTTGACATAGTGAAATAAAATGCAGCTGCTGGTAGTCTGATAACGTTAGATCGAATTCACCTCCAGGGCTGTGACTCTCTAGGCACATCCGGCCTCTGATCAGAAGTATAGAGGAATACTGTGTCTAAGTGGGTATAGTGCGTGATTGTTGTTCTTTGATTAGAATTTCTCTACAGTCATGAGAACTACTGTAGTCAGCCAGTGAAAGCTGTGAAGATGTTATGGAAATACCACCTACCACTTATCGCAGCTCAGTGTTCTATTTGAAAGGTGTAGAAATCTACAGATTTGTTCTTGGGTTTAGACATCGAGGTTACAGGACCGATATATTATTCTATCATTTTGTTTTATTTTTAAACTAAAGTTACTTCAACCAGACAACAGCCACGTACCAATCAAATGAAACTGGACCTCATCGACCGCTAGGCATTTAACACAGATTGGACACAGCCAAATTAGTATAGTCGTTCCATGTGATCACAAAGTGCGACCGGGCGAAACTGTTCAAGTTTATTGCGGTCTTGTTAATCACTCGCCACATGCCTCCAATGTGTGCCTAAAAGGAGTTAATAGTTACATTACGCGGTGGTTAAAACGAGGTGGTTGATACGTAGAGTATTGTAAATTGTCCATAACGTTGTGTTATTTTCAATACACTTACCAATACATAACGCTTGTTTTGGTTTTCCGAACCAAGATCAAGTTAGCCTTAGGAAGCCAGGGATAATTATTCATTTGTTTTCAGTTAGCCGTTCATTTATTTTAAATTTAAGTGTTACACATTTGCGGTTGAGAAGTGTGCACGAAATAAATTCATCTAGAAAATTGTGTGTTCTCTTTTGCATTTACGGTGATGAAGAAGACAGATTGTTTCAAAATTAGTATTGTCAACATGGTTGTATGGTAACCGAGAATCGGTTCCAACTGCTCGTGTATTTTTGTTGCAGCTGACGGCGAATTTAAAGAGTAAAGAATTGGTCAGATCAGAAGATAAATGTTGAAGTGAACAGAAGCCAAGTTGGCAACATTTTTGCAGTGGGTTTCCCAATGCAGATTTAATGGAGCATTCCCTACAGCGATGACGTTCGTTAGGATCAATATTACAAACCAGAGGTCATTTGAAACGAGTAGAGAATTTCGCTATTGCATCGAACCTGAAGGCTGATTTGCAGAAGAACCGTTCAGAAACATTAGCACTTGTGGTGCAACAGATTGCGTAAATATAATTTTAAAATAAATTTAGGGATATTTGCCATCAAACGGCAATTTTGGCTAATGAAAGTGAGAAATCTGCGGCTACGGATATAGTAGTAAACCAATTCAGAGATCATTTGTAGGTTGAATTGATTACGGTGCTAAATATTTTGACCCAGGCAACAGTTACCTCTACCGAATTTTGCACTGGAAATATACTTACTGTATAGTACAAATCATTCGACTGTTGATTAGTAGACAGTGGAAACGTTTGTTGTTTTATGGTGTACGAGATGTTGCTGATATACAGATATTACGTCTGTAACAGACTGAAGTCACATGTACAAGTGTTAGGAGAACTATCTCCAAACGAAGCAGCAAAGGAAAATCACATTGATCGACCGAGCTTCGAGTGAACTTATCTGTGTTAGCTCACTCAGTTAATCAGATTGCAACTGCGCGATCGAACGTCTGTACGTTATCTGAACTACTTTCTCGCATTCACTTTCTGATGCCCCTCTGTAACGTGATTAGTTCTAACGTTCTGACAGCCATGTGTGATGCTTATATCACCTCATAAATTTAGAGCTTCTGTGGCCTAATGGAACTCGCCTCGTTTTTTCCCAATAAACGCTGTTTCCGCACCTATTCTCTTTTCCGGTTCTGGGTCAGAGATTGAGCACGTTATATCAGTGGCGACAGAGGTCAAACCGAACCCAATCATGATCATCTCCATGGAGCAGATGCAGGCACTCCTTCAGCACCAGCAGGAAATTTTCGAGCGGTCACAAGCGAAGCCTATTGAAATGATGGCACAGAAATTATTAAGTGAGTCACTGGGATTTGTAACCCAGGGCCAGGTTTTTATACCAGAATCAGTGATCCAACAAGTCAGTGAGTTTTATTTTGATGCCATCGGTGGCGTCACGTTTGATTCTTGATTCCATAAATATGAAGATATTTTTCGTGTGGAGATGGCACAGCTTCCTGAAGACAAGAAAGTCAGACTATTACTGCGAAGATTTGGCACAACAAAACACGAACAATTCGTGAATTTCACCTTGTCGAAACATCCCAGAGATTTAACCTTCTAGGAAACCACAAGGACGTTGCGACAAATTTTTGGTAAGCAATCATCCTTGTTTAGCATTCGTTATCACTGTTTGAAGTTAACAAAGAACCCTGGCGATGACTGGGTACACTATGCAGCTAGTGTGAATGGGGAATGCGGACGTTCTTAACTTCGTAGCGTGTCGGACGATCAATTCAAGTATGTTATCTTTGTATGCTGGTTGCATTCACCCCAAGTCGCAGATATTCGGGCCAGAATTGTGAACAAAATCGAGCAATGTTCAGATACCACCCTTCAGAGGGTCACAGCAGAATGTCAGCTACTGGTCAACCTGAAACACGATACAGCAATGATTCAGCAGGCTACTTCATTGGGTCCTCCAGAAGTGGTTTATGCCGTCAGCCGCAAGAACATGATTAAAAAAACAAGCAACCAGCCAGCAACAAATTCAAAACTACCATCAGCATGCTGGCATTACAAGGGATGGCACTTTGCTCGTCTCTGTCCGTTCAAAACTCACACATGCAACAGATGTGGAAAAAGAGGTCACAAAGAAATATGCTGTCGCGCACTAGTGCAATCATCCCAACGTCGAGGAAACTTTTACAGGCATCCGGAGTATTCCTCCAGCAAGTCGAAGGCAGTCACCGCAACATTTAAAATTGATGGGGAATCCAAACGCAAGTACGTTACCCTTTGCATTTATGGTGTTCCTACCAGCCTGTAATTAAACACTGCTTCTGATATCACTTTGATTTCTCGCGATACGTGGCGGAACCTTGAAGCTAGCCGGGGAAGTAACATGTGAAGTGACGTTTAGAAACAGCCGAATTAAAACCTGTTGTTTCGTCACAGACCATCCAGGTTTAGATCTACTAAGCCTTGATTAGATGGACGGCTTGAAGTTACTGGATCAGCCGGTAATCAAACGAAAATAAACAGTTGGTCAGAAACGCTGCATTTCAAGCCAGGACTTCAACTTTAGACTGAAGAACTCAAGATTCGGCACGCGTCTGTTTTCGAACCAGGCTTCGGTCTTTGTACAAAAGC
Organism: Paragonimus skrjabini miyazakii; assembly: GCA_014338405.1. Taxonomy (NCBI): domain Eukaryota; kingdom Metazoa; phylum Platyhelminthes; class Trematoda; order Plagiorchiida; family Troglotrematidae; genus Paragonimus; species Paragonimus skrjabini miyazakii. The sequence goes on along the minus strand of JTDE01000183.1, from coordinate 255,421 downwards.
GAAGGCAACTCTGACATTACATCCAGAAGTCAAACCAGTGTTCAGACCCAAAGAACAAGTTTCGTATGCTGTTCTGTCGAATGTGGACGGCGAACTTGATCGGTTGCAAGCAGAAGGTTGGCGCACCTATTCTCTTTCTCGGTTCTGGGTCAAGCGATAGAGTGTGCTAAATCACCAAAGAACCAAAGAACGTGTAAAACATTCTAGGTCGGAAATGTAGTTGGTGTTTGAACATCTGCATTACCATACAGCGGTTAAAGGAGAGTAAATATTTCGAATGATTGAAAATCCACGTAGTACTCATGATAACCACTTTTTTCAGTGAACAGAAATGTTTTCGGTAAATTCTCACATTAACCTTGTACAGTTACATATCAATGTAAATAACAAAAGAGGTTGTTGCTCAGGAATAAAACGAGGACAATTGGACGAAAAAAACGAATGCCATTTTATTCATTTCTACAGAAGATACAGTAGAATTGGAGCTAAACGTGTTACAGGATATCCTGTCTTACAACACCTGTAACGATTCAGGTCTGATCGTTGAATTACGCGTAGCCCTAAAACGGATCCCCACATTGAAAACAAGATTGGATCCAATAATTTCTACGGTACTATTAAAGAAATGCATCAATAATGACAAAAAACAAGTCTCAATCGTTCGTGGCGATAGTCTTGTCCAACAGAAACAACAGTTTCTGAACAGGGCCAGCAGGGTCAAAGGTGGGTCTTCACGCCAGTAGGCCAGGACAAAAATGGCTATTCGCGCTGCGAACCTTTAATGACACATTAGTTCAACAAAACAAAACGAGGTGAGTAAGGTAGTGGGAATAAGTGTCAGGTTAATGGAAAAAATAGGGGATGCAAACGATGGGGACGAATTTTCTCAGTTCATGGATCAACAAATTTACAACATCTATCCCGAGACATTTATTATCGAAACCAGGCAAAAGGGTCTAATGAAAACTTCAATAAATACGATTAATAGGCAAAGGTATATATATCTTCACCCTTCAAAAGAGATGCAGCGACCTAGCTGATAACGCGCTAGTCTCCTGATGCGATCGGTACCACCTACTATACTACGAGTCCTGGTGTGACATTCAACCAACCACGAACGGCACCGCTTAGTCTGAAACACAATATGCTTAACAATGTTGCCTCTTTCTTGAACTATTCACTCAACAGTTCCCGTGATTCAAAATATACTGGTCACACCATCGGGCATTTATCGGAAAGGATTCGTAAACAATGGTCAGTGTGTTTTTGTCCCAGATTAACAAAGAGACATAAACTCGTCAATTCTGGCCAACCTGATTGACCGTGATCGACACAGACACAAAGAGGGCATTTCGCATCGTCTATCACATCCCAGACACCGTGTTACGAAGAATCAAGTGGCCTATCCTGCCTATAGCCGAGGCGGTCGCAATACGATTACACTACCCGGATTTATATGCTCAAAAGCAGTCTTTTCACACCTTGGGACCAAGCAAGCACGCCCAACCCACACGGCATTTTGATCTGTTTCCCCAAACCGGTTCCATTAGCAAATACTTTCTAAAACGTACCTCGTTTGTGAGCATAACCACAACGAAGTCGTGTTTGTCTTATCCGATCACCTTAACCAATAACTTCTCTTGTTATTATTTACGATGATATGTAACTGCCAGCCGAATATGAAAATTTATCGAAAATAGTCCTGGTCGCTGAAAAAAATGGTTTTCCGAATCAATATTTCAGTGATTCAACAGTAACCGATTGCAACTGATGAGAACGATTAACACAACATGAAACTGTGAATCGGATTAAATTGGTTGAGTAATTATTCACTCATCTTCAATGAATTTTAGTTGCATTTGTTTGCTTATCTCAATCTGTAGCAGGAGCGTAAAAACGGGGTTACAACTTTGACTAAGTTCCCCTGATGGTTCATTCATTTTGCTTTGAAGGTGACTGAGCGTTCACATACGACAGTTCGTTCGTGCCTAGTTTGAGGTCAATGGCGCAGTGGTAGACACGGTTGCCTCATCAAAGCATGGTCCGAATTCGAGTCCCAGCAGTTGTAAGGATATGCACTACTGGCGAGTTCTAATGAGAGCGAAACTCGAGTCTAGCGTTTCTTTTCGAAAAGGGCCGACTGGGAAGTCTATGGGAATGCGACAGCTGCGATCAGTTGTGGGCGATGTTCAATCTGTATGAAATAAATTTACGTAGAGCAACATGAGCCGTCATTCAACAGGTATACTACATAAACTCTGCAGCTTAAACCATTATGGCTTTAAATCAGTTGCTAACTTGTAATCATACAGATTGCCAAATAATCACATCTATACGTGACTTTCTGCTTGACCTAACCTATATAACAATCTAAGGTCCACAGAATTGAGTATATTGAAAAGCTGCTTTGACAACCAAATGAACATGTACAGTTTGCTCGTAGTTCTTTTTCTATATGCTCAAGATGGTAAGTGAAGTTCATGTTACGAATGCGTTGCAACATTAGTTCTTGAATCCATGTCGTAGTAGGTGTAAGTAATTTTGGTTCACATAGGGAACAACTAAGCCACCAGCTTTGCTACTGTTCTTTATATATGACTGACAGACTCTAAACCAAAGCGGAAAAGTGAATTACAGCATACTTCGTAATACCAAAGCATTAACTAGACACTTAAGCGAGCGATGATTTTCTTAACATAATCATGCGTACAGGGCATGATTATACGAGGCATGTGAGTAGTCATTGTGCGACTGCTTATGAACTCATTAAAGATTAATAGCTATTATTGTTACCACCATCACGTCATAAGCTTTTTATAGTCATCAATTTAACGTAAAAATTCACTTTTTTATCTGTTTGTTTTTCATTTCTACTTCAGCATCTGCCAAATGTGTACCAGTAAACGGTACGTGTGATGGCACGCTGTTTCACCGCTGCTGTGGAAGTTTGAAATGTGACTTGCACGGTCCATTTGCTGGAATTTGCAGAAGTTGCTCCCTGCCTGGAGCTTCATGTGTTAACAGTTCACAATGTTGTTCCGGTCAGTGTAAACAACTGAGCTGTACAGAGGTTTAATTGTAAAAAGCCAAACAATCAATCACATAATCATGCAAGCAACGGTTAATTCGGTTGATTGAAAATTCATTTAATGTACCTGAAGACTCTAATTACAATAAACCTTTAGTTTGATTAGTTCTTTCTTTTCTGACACGAAGAGGAATTAATGCCACGGAATTTGATAGCAGACGGTAAAACTTGGGTGCAGATTTTATGACATGCAACAGTGGTATTATTTGCTTTCTGAAGACTATTGTTTTATAGCTGCTATCGTATAGTCGAAGCTTTTGAGTGTCAAATCTAAAGTATGCACTCATTTACCGCCAAATTTAACATTGATGGAAACCTTCTAATTGGTCCATTTTGAAAGAAGACTGGAAATGTTGTAGCTCATTATTAAACTAGTTTCTTGTCAAAATTGGAATATGAGGTCAGGTTTTTGAGATTTTGAGATTAACAGAGATCACCTGGTATCCATCTAATGCAACTAATCTTATTGACAGCAACATCAAGGTAAATTTTCTGGTTATCTCACACCATTTTTAGCTATGGTGTACACCCAGCAACAAAAGTAATGAGTAAACAACAGATTATGTAGAAACCGATATTAAAACTGTACTCAATTTGTCAGCAACAGACTGACTGATAAGTTTACCTTGAACTCTAAACTTTCGGTCGTCTACTACTGGTTAGGTGGAAAACTAGACTTAGGTTTTGTTAATGTTGGAACTTGTGAGTGGTGCATGTCATTGATTTGACCGAGATTCCAACTCTTGTCACGCTTCCATAAGGCAACCGTGTTGTCCACTGTGCCAGTTACCACATGTCAAACGAAACTGTTATCACCTGCAAACCCTCATTCGCTTGTGGACAGTGTTCAGGTTGTTTGGTCGCCTCAAGGAGGGGTACAGCAACTACATCGGTCAACTCCAATCGATAGCTTATAGTTAAGATTAATGATGGATAGCATGGAAAAAAAGAGAAATTGTAGAGAAATTGGCAATTTTTCTTCCGCTGAGCTACAGACAACCGGCTAGTGTTTAATAAAGCCGAGGGCCTCATTCTGACTATGCTGGAAACGAGTTTTTTAATTGATACTAGTCACTAACCCGATTGTGTAATGACGACCAAGAAATCCAATTCGATTTTTGAGTCCGTTTACCAAGCGGTTTCTAAATTACGTTGAACATGGAGGTACACCCTCACCCCGAGGTTACTATTCGACTTGCCGTTCACATCGTGTGCGGAACCTCAATCTTATTTAGAAGTTACAGGGCACAATTGTAAGATAGGTTAGTACATTTCATTGAATACATTATCACGATAGACATCGCAAGGTAGCACAGTTCTCAAAGCGCTATCATAATCTGAGCGGGGACTTATCCATGACATACAAGAGCTTCGTCAACCTCCTCACGTGTTGTAAAACTTGCTTCTGTCTGGCCCAAGTAATTATCTAAGGAGTAATTAGTTAAAGTTTAAAATCAAATGAGCCGTTTGATTTACAACAAGCGTTCTTTTGACGTCTATTTGTGTCTATTTTGGAGTGACCTACCCGAGCCTGTCATAGTGGTGTGATCGGTTGACAAATTCAACCGTTTACTTGAAGCATACGTTCGGAACGCCAAGCCTCGTCTTCAGACAGCTTGACCACCGGTAACTTTACGGTGGGGATGAAAATGCACCCAACTTCTCCCTGATACTGTTAGTCAGTTATCGTTTTCTGCATCAGCGTCCTCCTTGTCCTCTGATCTGCAAAGGTTTCATGAGTCCTATGAGTGTTGTCTTTTTTTGAATGATACAATCTTGGTATTTCTTCGTCAGGCAACCTTCTCCACTGTCTCCATCTTGTAGTCTCCAGGTGGTGTGTTTGTAGTTGTGCTCTAAGTACGTCATATTTGAGAATGTTCATTCTTTAGTCCATATCTTTTGCGCATATCACGGTTATTATGATTGCTACTATGAAGATGAAAAGGCAACCAGAACATTACTAATATATTAATTTGGCTGATTATTCAAACACACTGATTTGACCATGAACACATTGGGATAGGGGTAAGTACACCCAGATTGCAAGCATTCGCAAGAGATAGAAATGGCACCGCATAGACAGTCCTTCCTCAACTCTGTGGAAAAATAGTGACTTAACGAAAATGACAAATATAAGGGGCGTGTTTGCAATTGTATCGTACATGATCAGCCTATATCAATTACTGTTGAATAACAAATCACTGATGATCGTGAGTATATCAACTAATTTTGACAGAACTGTGGTAGGCCTGTGGAATGAACATAAGATGGGACGGCAGGGAACTTGAGTTCTACGCAACCGCTTTTGCGATATTCGCGTTCTTATACAGATATTGTCAGTATTCCGTGATGAAAACGTAACGCTCCGTTATTAGAGGGCTGAAACCATATGATTGTCTTGCAAATGTCATACGCTCATAGCAAAAGCTAGGCTCAAAAGTGAAGACGTCAGTTATAGGTTGTAAGACTGAACGACATGTTAAACTGTAGGCATAGCTACTGTTCAGTACAACAGCGTTCTTCTTAATATGGCATAAGAGACAGTCGTCGCTCACCTCTCGCCTAATATTTTGATAACAGCGCTGTATTCACAAGGATGAACATTCATACAATCAGCTTTTAACATTGGAACACATCCGCATGCAACTTTGTCTACCACACAGATAAAATCAATTTGCTGGTGTCACTTTGTGTTACCTCCATATATACCGGTGAAGTTCTTTTGCTTCTGTCAAACAGTTTACATCATTCATTCAGTCTACATCAATCTACATCATTCTACATCATTCGTTCATCACGATACAATGTGCTGCGTTCGAAAATGTAGCTACTAACAGTTACATAGAAGGTAAATAAAGACATATATATATATATATTGATAGGACGAAGCACAAACAATTGATGTTGCTGGTTTATCAGCTGGCACTGGTTGAAGTGATCCGTTGTGTCCAGCGTGTTCATCTTCTGAGACACTCAGGTCCACTACTGTCTCGGTCGATGTGAAGTCTAGATAGAAGCAGGGCCTATCTGCAAGGCTATTTTGTTTTACAAACGTGTAATAATACAAGGCATGACGTTTTTTTGTAAGTATTTTTTCTACAGATAAGGTAATACTGTACCAAAAGTCAGTCCAATGCATAAAATCGGGTTGCAACTGATCATAAGAATAGTGTTCCAAATCAGCATCCGTGAAAGTTAACTAAATAATTGGTTTTTGAATACTTTCGAAAATGAAACTGACCTTGATTCAATGATGGCCATTAGAAAATTTGGTACGCCACTATCAATATCTCTCAACTTGACCAACAACTTACTTTATGGATCGTTCTTGTAATGAAACCTTCGTGTATTCTGATTCACTTTTGATGTAACAGCACTCATCACCTGAGGGGTGATGACCAATCCAAATAATTGACACTTTTATATAAAAATGTGATAGAATGGGGCCAATTATATACGTTCCAGACCTTAGTTTATTGACGTGTACAGTTTAGAACAAAACAGTTAGTGAAAGAAAGGTGGTAGATGCTGTAGCTTTTTCCATCGACTCATTAGTACCAACTTTTCTAAGGTGAAACATTTTTATGACAAAAACAATGGGGTAATGAATCACTGAACGGGTCGGTGTAGGTCAATATTTTGTCTCAGCGTCAAAATCCAAATAGTATACCTCAAGTGTACAGGTATAAAAACTGAGGTCTATTTTTCACCTAGTAATTATAACTGTCATTTGGAGAACTTACTGTTCTCTTGATTGGTTCTGCTTGCTACTCAATACGACTGGTTCGTAGATAAAAAGTGGGTACTTTGGTATCCGTGGCATTTCAGATTCGAATCGTGTTGTAATAATATTTCTAGCAATAATGTGTCCTGGATAGTCGTGCTCACAAAGAATTTCTTCCACGAATTCTAGTTCATTGTCTAGTGATTTCTTTGAATAACGTTAAATTTATATATCACAGAATGGCAAAGTATTTCCTTCAAATTTGTCTACTTATTTTACATGAAGCTAGATCTGGCAAACGAGTGCTCAGATGTGACGATGAGTCCCGCTTCATCCAAAAACATGAAAGTTTTAATTGACATTTTTGCACTTTTCAGAAATAGATAGTAAATCAGTTAGGACAAAATGGAACTCCACACAAAATTCATTCTTCCGACTAAGACTTTATATCAAACATAATGTACAATGAGGTAACTGGTAGGAAAAACAACGAAATCAACAAAACGATATTAAAGTGGGATCAGAATTTTTAAACAAATACTTTACCTACACTGTTTGACAAAAATGGGTTTGGTCGTTTTGTATTTGACATGACAATCGCACGGTTTTCGCTCCTTATCCGCTGGATTATATCTATGTGTCAACCATTTTGATGGTCATGACCAAATATCCATTAATTTTTGAATACCTTTCAGCAAATGCAAATCCCACTCTTAACCAGTGACTGCCATTTATCTATTGTTTTAATATTCCATTGAAAGAAGTGTAAAATATAATGTTTATGTTCCGCATATACACTGACAACATTGACACGACGAAACAATTATTTCACCTGCCGCAGTAGAAGAACAGGATCATCAATAATGACTTCCACAAACATGACACAGAATACATGTCTTATTATGGTAAACATAAATCTGTTACTTTACTCAGTTCCTATTCAAAACATTTCAGCTTTGCAGGTAGGCGGATGGAAACTGGTTGGTCACTAGTCGCTGTTATAGAGTGGTCTGTCTTCTGTCGCTTCAAAGTTTCATCTACCGTTTTCATAGGCCGCGAACGACCAAATTGGACACAGCTCCGCCGGCGTCTTCCATTGCGCAAGCGGTTTTACTCGTCAAGCAATGTTCAGCTCGAAGTACAGACGGAGTTGATAGGCTGTCTGGTTACGGTTGGGCAGGTTGCCAACAAGTTAACGGTGAGTAAAAGAAATTTGGGAAGGTAGCTAGAGTGCTAGCAGAGGCTAGGTGAATAAGAGAATTCTTTTGCAAGCGGTCCTCAAAGAAAGGCAACCAGCGATGAATACAGAAAGCGGCAGCAAACGAAAAGGCTCCCCTATTTATAGATGGAGCCACAACATATGTGCATTCTCAGTTCTCAGCCACCCAGAAAGTCAGTTTTCATAATAGTCCAAAAGACGCACGACAATAGAGTTCCATGTCGCGTAAGAGTGAGCTGTATTTTCAGAAAGACTCTCTGGATGTGGACTCGTTTTAATCCGTAGGTTGTCTAGGTCTAAACATCGCAGAACACATGTAGGTTTTTTTGGGAAAAAAATAAAACAGTTTGCTTTAATATCTAATTTAGCGCGCTTAAATATTGTTCAACGAAGGACACAAAACGAAATACCCAGTTTCATAGTTGACGTTGGAAACATGGTGAAATGCCTATCTCTAGATGGGCGGAAACAATCAGTTTGGCATATTCCACAGATTTACTGCAAAAGATAATCCTAAGATGTTGAAGCAATAATTGTTAGAGTAACTGTAACATTCTTTACTTGTTCGTGGTTCAAGTATGTTTGAAAACATCATTTCTTTTTCAAGAATAAGTGATAAAACAAACCACATATGATGAGACGCCGGAAGGAGTTTACTCATTACGTTTACTTGGAACGGAAATGTCACACAATATACCATCGAACAGTTGACGAGGTGAGTTACACAATGGTTCTACTAAAAATTTCGGGTCGGAACGCCGGGAAGTAGACGCGAGTTTTCTATTATAAAAACAATGGGCTTAGCCCAATTTTCGCCTGCACGGACCAAACATGACAAGTAGATGTTCTGAACACGTCACACTGATGGGGTGATGCATGTCGACCTACCCCACATGAGTCACATAATCAACTAAGGTGACCTTGTCGGTCTGGGTTTCGGAAAAATGACAAGGTGTATTCGTAAGAATGAGCGGGCACACACACCCTGACTACTGGTCTGATTTAAATTCTGATTCACCTACTGTTCCGAAATCGCATGCGTGAGCTATCTCACGATTTTTAGGTCAAGTATTTATTAATAACTGGAAGAATGAATCAAATTCATCTTCTAGCATACATGCGTTAGTTCGTCACATATTTGAAAACCGGAAGGCAGATTGTTTTGAAATACCTGACAGGAAGCCATTAACAGCATTCTTGCAGTAATTGTTCTATCTCTATAGGATTACTTGTATAGCGAGAGTATGGATGTAATCAGTTCTGATTGGGTTCTTCCCTCAAGGGTTACATATTTTTTTCTATTTTTAGCGCCAAAGCGGTCCGATCGACATTTTTGCATTATTTCTAGTCATAAATTAGAGGACAGTTGTGGTGAGGCTTTTAAAATGCAAATTGATAAAATCATTTCAAATTCGAAAATGGCCAACACTGACTATTGCATCCAGCTTGTGTTGACAAAAGGCCAGCCATTTGCAGTTAGTGCAGATAGGTTAAATTATGAAACAAAAGTGTCATGTTTAGATTACCACAGTGTATTAATTCTTTTAAGATAAGACGAATGAATTTGCCCAGTTTTCTCCTTCTACTGGATGCCTAAAACTTAGAGTCGAGCAAAAAGACACTAGACATTAAGGCATATGCATAAGTTGAATCTGTGACTCCATGTATGTATGCAGCTTAGAGCTTACAGTATGCTAAAAGGTTTGTGGTTTATAGCATTCTTTGTTTGGTTTTACACATCGTTTCTACTTTCGACTTGGGACCACTTAGGCTGACAGTAATCGAATTGCCAAGAAAAGCTGACACGAAAACAACTACCAACATGTAAATCCGTAAGTTGTGTGGCTGAAGCGATCTACTTAAAGTGACCCAACAAGAACGAGGCCATATGAACCAATTTACCAGCCCCTGGGAATTCCGTGGCATCTATCAGGTGGGGTCGATTTTTATCAGATTTGACCATAAAGTTGAACGCAATTGAAAGAGAGTTCATTATAAATCGAGGCAATGACTACGACAGATAAGATGAATCTACCCATTATACGTTAAATGATAGTCTACGTTTATAAATTTGCTATGGTAGTGTCAGTATTGTGATTTGCACTAAATACTCACCATTAGTTGTATCAATATGTGGTAACTCTTCGTCGCTAGTTTCCTCTTCTAGCTCCAAAACCTGCAGTATAAAAACTAAGTTACACTCATCATTTTCTTATGGTTTATGAGAGTGACAGAACTTCGGTAAATTCATATAGTTATTCGGTCTTTTTAAACATGTAGATAGGGTGCCACTTCACTATCCTAGTCGATTCCGTTGTAAAGAAAATGGACTTTGCCCACTCTTAGACCGCACATCCGACAGTGGTCAATTACTGCAGCGATTAGCCCATCTCAGGCATGGATGCAAGTGACTGACATTAGAACATCGTGTATGTCAAACGTGTCGCGCTTAACTATCGTGCTGAGAGCCATGCAAACGTTAATCAACAGTTTTGTGAAATCACTCATAGAGCCATCTCAAAATGTGCCAGCCCAAAATGTGTGAAAGCCTTATAAACAAAACACTTTTTGGTTTCAATAAAGTACGTTAGAATTGTGTGTTTTCATTACCTGGCTCTTATTGATACTATCGCCAGTATTACTAATAAGTAGTTTGGTACGGTTGCCGCAGACGCCGATGGTCAGTTCCTTTACGTTCCTTCACGTACCAAGAGCCACTTGATGCGATGCTGCACTCCGATGTTTTTTCTTGTATTTTTCTTGCGGCCACTTCATATATGCTCTGACCCCGCTACTGAATAGCAGTGGTGTGAGTAATATAATACAATCAGTCCTCCTCACTACACTGGGATTCTCGCTTCAGGTCACTGTTTAAACTATTTTGCGGCTACCATTGTATGCGGGGAGCTCCCGTTCTTTCATCTTGTTACCAAATTGGTTCCAGATGATCTTGGCACGTGTTTGGTTTGTTGGACATTTGTACGAATGACGACACATACCATGGTTAAATTGTTTTGTACTGTACGCATAACTTCGGCGATGTTCTGTAAGTGCCCTTAGCATGTAAAGTTGACTTGAAACACAAACCAGAATCCACAACCTAACTAAATTCCCCACTATGACATATGTTTATCACTATCGTTCCATAATACCAGTTCACCCAGATTGCTTGCTATAAACGAATGACATCTTCGTCGCCCTGAACAACGAGATATTCAGGGTCATTATTACTCTTCGGGAGGGGATGTCTCATCAAAGTGCCGTTACCTGAACTTTAATTCGCCAATCCAAATGGCCTGACTTCCTGAGGGAGTACTTGACAAGCAGTACCTCGTGACGGGATTCAGCCTTGTCCTGAGGATTTCAGTTGAAGTGGAACGCCTTTTGAGCACGTACATCACATGCAGCTGTTTACCTACAGCAAATAAATTGAAACTTGCTGTCACAGATTTGGTGGACGAAATGGTTGCCTGTAATGCAGTAATTGAGACACCCAAGCAAAGGTTGACTGTGTTTTTCCAAAGGTTGACAGTGCACTGGTGAACCGGATTTTGTCCGTAAGTTGCACAACATGAACTACTCAGCCAATGGTATCCGTTGTTGGTGTACGAGCAATTCGTTTCATTGTTCAGACTAGTTAAGTGTTTGAAAGCAAATTTGAGATGTGTACGGATTTCACTTTTCTCAACAATTATGCAGTTCAGTGCTTTCATTCAGGAAATGCTTATTCCACTGGCAAGTAAGCAATAAATTTGGTAGTAAAACATTTCATCAAATTCTGCAAACATTTAGACAAGACTTTACACATTGCTACCAACCCCATTAACTTTCTGAAGCATTGTATTATTCATTAAAGAAACGTTAATTCTCAGAACTTTAACGTTCCCTTCTTTCCCTCTGAAAAGAACCACTATTTTAGGACAACTACACTGTAGTAAACAGTGCAAAATTTACAGAAAATAACTCACTTTTTTTGATCAAAGAAGCTGTTGACCTGCTGATTATATTGACTATGTAATGGTTTACATCCAGTGAAGTTATATTCAAGGAACGAAAGTTATAGGATGTTCAGTTCTACTGAATGTGGTTTATTATTCTTCGTGAGCTTCCACAGCAGTTTTACCTGGTTGATTCTAAATTCAACGGTGCCATATGTTGAACAGATGGGTTAACGATGGCAAATAAACAGCAGGGTAGGTTTCGTAAAGTGTTTGGGCGAGAACAGCAATTCCGGGAATGGAGTTAAACACATTCATTTGGGAGGCTTGATTTAACAGATATTTTCTCCACTTAACTTAAATCGCTGGATGATAAAATCAGTTCGAATGAAGGCAAGTATGTGCTGTTTCACTCGGATGTGTAAGTTATCTATCTCAACAAAAGTGAACTAGACGATGGAATAGTCGAGTTAGAAAGAACCGATAATGTGGTCATGTTATTATTGTCAAATGTATACACTTTTTATGAGTTCGCAACCTTTGGTATGTTTACCTGTTTGTTCATTTTTCCTCACTGAGATGCTGATCTGTCATGTAAAGGGTGAAACAGACCACAGGTTGGACCATAAGCAGAAACAGAAGTTATTAACAATGAAAAGTATTTCAATGATTGAATTTATTTAATCGGAAAGCACGTTCGGATTGGTTGTATTGAAACGAAATATTGACTTGTTCTACCAAAGGTTATCTATCTACATGAGAAGACGAACATAAAGATTAGGCAATAAAAACCGAGCACAAGGGTAATAAGTTATTCCAGGGCACATGGCCTGCGCTTTTTAAGAAGTAACACATCATATGCTATTGGAATGTCGTTCTTTTAAGCTGTCATCGCCCTGTACTCTCATATTTAGTGTTCGTATGGCAGGTCGCCATCAGAAGAAACACAATATTTCGGTTTTGACATTTTCTTGTAGAACTCCAGCAAGAGGCCACCTCAGCAGATATTTATGCTTACAGGCTCGTGACGCTTATGGATAAAGGCATAATTCATATTTCCTACTTCGAATATACACAACCCATCTTGTTCACAGGTTTAAGATCCAAACATCAAAAAACCTCAAGTGACAAAACCCACAGCTTATCAAGAATGTGATAGTGGTAGGAAACGTTTATTGTCATTTTTCGACATGCATTCCATCAACATTCACACACTTGATTCGTCCGTGTTCAAAATTCATGGTAATCTGCATGAAACAATTTCCTTCTCAAAAGTTTAGTAACCATTTGGTATACCACTTCAGACTTCCTTCCTTCTAAATGTCCTCCAACAAAAACCCATTTTCCAAGGGTCGAAAAATGCCAAAAGTCACAGAAAGTCGCAGGTAGACAATACAGTGAGTGGCCTAGATGCTCAAAGCTATAGTTTCCGGTGGAGGCCTATAAAATTACTGAAGCATGTGCCGGTTTTTTGACGCGCAAACCTAAAGCACCATTCGTGAAAGTTTTTCGAGTGCTTCGTTGACGGATACACAAAACCGACTCATCAACATATCATAATTGGGATCATTAATAGCAGATTTAAGCAATAAATTGTAGACCAGAGATACACTTAAATAGTTCTGGCAAATATAGCTGCGATTGCTCTCTCCGACGGTTGAATTCTGTTCAGTTCGTTGGCGAAGAATCGTACAACACCGACTGTACTGATCTGTGCTTAATTTCAGGATCAGTAACAACGTTTACAAACGCCTTATATGCCTAGCTGTTAGTGTCAAGTCGTTCCAACACTTTAGCTTAATGTCCTAGGAGCACCCATCGGTTGCTTCAGTTTGAGTCACTTACCCTTAAACAACAGGCATTCCATAACTTCGGTTTTCGGTACTCATTACAGTTGAAAATCGAACACCTCATGGTTCGCTGGGCATTGATTATTGGCCCCGAAATACGTAACCAGTCGATTCCTCCACCCTAGTTCCTGAATAGGCTTGGTACCTACAAACTTTCAGCAAGTTCTTAAAAAACGACAGTTAATCAAAATATCTATAGTACACAGACAGTCAGAACCGTCAGTTTTATATCCAACGTCAACCTGAAGAAAAGATGCATCGAATACATCAACAACTAATACAATTTTAACTAGTCACACAAAATACGGCTTTAGCAACATGCAAAAACGTTTTTTTGGGTACCCAGACAAATACCTCTTTGGGCATCGTTTATAAACATCACGCTTTGCCGCTGCATGGTTTTTCATTATTGAGATCGGATATACATCCAGACGGTTACGGTCTGTTACCACATATTTACTTATGGATGTATATTGACCTGATCTTTTAGGAAGGGTCATGAAAGAATGGAGTAAACATCGCAATATTATTAACGCATGTTCTACCTAATAACAGTCATGTCATTTGATAGTTCTCAAAAGGCACCATAACAAGAACAAAACAATGCGAGTTTGACGAACACCAGAACTAAGACTGCTCATCAATGTCGCACACATGCACTCGTAGGTCGATCTGACAGGATGTCAGAGGTCACGTGATACAGAATGAATCATAAGCACGTTCAGTTGAATAAGCTGTGCTTAGGCTTAGGTTCATCAAATCGGAAAAAGTAATGATTTCAACGTTGGTTAGTCGTAAATATTTTGGTTGTTTATAAGCAAGGTTGAGTGAAGCTCTAAAGCGGTTCATAGCAGGATTTGAAGAAAAGTAAAGCATGGACAAGGTACTCCACACCGGCACACAAGACAATCATTCTGGAATTCGAATTCCGAAACCAGTACTTCGGAAATTAGGGATTAGTTTCAGTACCTGTGTAGATTTTCGGTTGACTACGATGTTGATGGGCAGATCTTTCTAGCAAGTCGTTAGACCGAAGTAATTATTAGAACAACTCCAAGTAGAAGCGTAGAAAACAATCAACAACTGTTCGACGTACGCAAATAGTTGTTCGGAAATAAACGGTCATGGTTGCTGTTGAAATGGAACGTATTTCACCCGTTTTGGTTTACTCAGTAGTGACTTTCATGTCGTGCTTGTATCAAGACCTTCGGTCGGTTCAGGTAACACAATGACATCCCGCGACCCCCCACAGAACAGGTTGACATTCCAAGGTCACATGTACCCGGCTGTCCTCGGTCAGACTACAGCTGAAAAACCACTTCCATTTAAGCACATGAGTGGCTTAGATTGAGGGACAAGTGTTCCCTCGATTGACTTCCAAGTGAGCGGCTTGTAAAGATTTTCTATGCTGCAGAAATAAAATGGTTTAATAAAACACATCAATGAACATCAATCAGTCCTGCCCCTCCTTATGTATGATGCAAAGTCTTTAGTTATGAGGTATGAATCTGCTTGCTTACTTTCGGACCAATTACCAACTGAGCTGTTTATTTTACTCGCATGCACACTTTCGTGTATGCTGTTCAAAATCACAACTCACTGGTTTTGATGAATACTACAAGAGTTAGCTACAACGTCCTTGAGCTTTGTTGGCGGATGGTAGAGATCACCATGTGATCGTCCACCGTATACACTTTACTGATGTGTGTGTGAAGATACTTAAAAGTACTTGTTTTGTGTCTGAAATGCTTCTAGCACCAGTGATTATTTTGTTTGGTTAGTTAACAAACAGCACACGACACCATGAATAAATTCAATCATTTCTACGCGGTGGCTGCAAATGGTCACCGTCAAACAACAAACATTCGAATAAGCTAGTCCAATCCCAGAATTTAAGTCGGGTTGCTGTGTGGGAAGAAATGGTAATTTTTTCTTCGTCTCATCCAAACCCGTGGAGTATTCCTTCGTGTATTTAAGCAGACCATGCATTACTCACGGATGTTTTGACTAACCCCTTGTGCTTGCATCAAAGCTGTTTACCCTTATTCATCGCTTCAGCGACCACCATTGACTATTGTAATGAAGTTGGACTGGAGCGGTTTCTTGATTACAGAGGATTCAACCAATCAGTGTTCGCGCACAAGATGATGTTGATGACTATGTTTGTGAGAGCAGATTTATTCTGAACATGTCCGTGGGTCAGATTGAACTATCAACTTTGTCGTGCATTTGAAAAAAATACTATATCACTGGTTCATAACAAAAACCAGAGAATTAACTATTCTCATACTTTGAGCGAGATCTCTGTACTGTACTTTGATTTGGTTGATGTTAATGCATGAATGCACTATGTGTGATGGAGAGCGATAACCGAAAAAGAAACCCAACATCCCTTAGTGCATTAGAGATCAAGTATGCGGTTGACGTTTGAACCTCTGTATCACCAAATAAAAGTGAGAACGTTACCAAATTAATAACAGCTTAGCAGTAATCAGTCGTATATGCCAGTAATATCGAACAGAACCACATGTGACAGAAAGTCGAAATTGACTAACTGATTATTTGTTTCGTTAGTTTCGAACGAGTTAAACCGTCTTTCCTTTCGCTACCTTACGTCCTACCTGTGAATAAGCTATGAGTCTACAATCAGTTAATTTGGTGGCTTACTCATTTTGGTCAATAAGAAATGATGCAAACTGAACCGAACATTTACGGACTTTCTCACTTAAACCATTCTCGTTTCAGATTGGTCATCATGTTTTGACCAATCAGATAGCCAGATTTGGTTTAACTTGAATAGTTGAAACAAATTTATACAAATTACAGAAATAAGGAATAGTTCAGAAAACATGACGACTGCTTGTATTTTGCTTGCCGCTATTTTGCTCTACGCCCAAAATGGTGAGTGAATTGTGTAACTAAGACTGGATTTTAAGGATAATGTTTTTAAAGAGATGACCGGAACTAATATGATCATAAAAGAGGTAAAACTGGCCACTAAGACTTATTATTGTCATTGTCTTTATTATTTTTACTATTATCATCAATTAATTTTTTTGCACTTTTTTTGACCTGTCCGGTCAACTTTGCGATTCAACTCCAGATGTCTACATTTCTTCCGTTTTATGAAATGATTACTTCATCACATTTTTAATAGATTAAATTTTCATCTCTCGATTAGCACACTAATAATTGATAGACATGACTCATATTAATCTTGTTTGTTGCTCCTGACTTTTAATCCATCTTAAAGATTATGATTCTTCGTAATTTCAACACTTGCAGAATCGAAATGCGACAAACCATGATCACATGTGCAAAAAGAAAACCAAAGGCAATATTATTGAGTTTGTTTCAAAATCAACTGAACCATACTTATTGTTTAAATGCTAATTCCAACAACTACAAACTGCTCCCATAAACACTGTTAAATCGATCGGAACTAATTATAGCTGTGGGGAATCGAGCGGGGCGAAAGAAATATTTTAACGTACTTATTATCATAATCAGTACTATTACTGTCATTGTCATAGTTAAGTCAGTATATGAAACAACCAAGGAAAATAAATTACAAGGAATTTTATTCTAATGAATAAGCTTGTTCCTTTGATTACAAAAGTCTTCGTTAACGTGATTCTATCTACGACAGTAAACTCATGGCCATACAGGACATATGTATCATACAAGTGCACATGCTCGCAAATATAGCAAAGTTTTCTTCCAAAGGCTGCACAACGGGCATGTTTAGGACAAAGCGGCCCTCACTAACATAATCAACAACATCACTGATATGCAATCCATTTAACAGGGATGGCTGCAATCAATTATTCTCGTGTTTCTTTCCATTTTAGCAACTGCCAAATGTGTACCCTTAAACGGTACCTGTAGTGGAACACTGCTTCATCGATGTTGTGGAAGTCTAAAGTGTGAACGACACGGTCTCTTTGCTGGCATCTGCAGGATTTGCTTTCTTCCTGGGGCCCCATGTGTTCGCAATGCAGAATGCTGCTCCCATCGATGCAGACAAATAACCTGTATGGAGTTTTAGCCACGAGTGGTCAACCGGTCAATCAGGCTATCACACATTCAGTAAACTAATCAGCTGATCAACAAACACAGTTAGAGGTTCTGAATAAAACGTAACGTGAATTTATTAATACAGCCTTTTATGACACAAAACGTGGATTACTAGCGTGTAATCTGACCATAGATATGGGTTTGCATTTCAATTGTCATTCCCGTCGTCACTTCGTTACTAAAAGTGTTAGCTAATTAACAAAACTTTTGGCCGTCTGTACGTATGTTAGGAAGTCCGTTTTTTCGTCCAAAACCGCCTTTGTCCTCTGGAAAAAAACGATTGATTCAATCCTAATTAGCGGAACTGTTCAGAGCAATCGAGAGATAACTTTGGTTAATTTTTACCCGTCCGACTTTACCCCACTATGATCATTAGTGACCTTAACTATTTTTTGGTAACTGTTCAATCTTATGATTCGGGAGTGCTTTTTTGGTCACTACATCCCCTTAAATAGTTTGCACTTTTTCGCCTTTGTCACATACGTTTTGGAGCGGAACAAAGCTGTCTATTGGCTTGTTTTGAGAGCAAATACGGCGACAGTCGCAGTTTTCAGGACCGAGATTTCCGTGTTAATTATTACCGAGAAGAGAATCTGATTTATATCAAGCTCACCGCCATATCGAGAACGAACTAGCGTGTCGTTTCGAGGGTTTACAACAACGTACTAACAAATGATGAAAAATGTCAGCGGTTAAAGTTATAAAATCCCCACATTTGTATCATGGACTTTTGCCGTTCTATAATTCATTCAAATGGTTTACTTCGACGGTCAGCACAAAGAAGAGAAGTCTATTAAAAAATCGCTTTCTTATCTGAAATGGGGATAGAAATCCAACAGTCGAGCTTGTAAGACGATTACTACGCCATTCCATATAATCGTTATTATTAATGGTGTT
This sequence comes from Paragonimus skrjabini miyazakii, assembly GCA_014338405.1. Lineage (NCBI taxonomy): Eukaryota > Metazoa > Platyhelminthes > Trematoda > Plagiorchiida > Troglotrematidae > Paragonimus > Paragonimus skrjabini miyazakii. The sequence goes on along the minus strand of JTDE01000183.1, from coordinate 236,628 downwards.
ACGACGACACAGTGTTCTAGTTGTTCTGCTCAGCTTTCATCTATTCTCAATGAATTTCCATATCTGTCTTGTTCACTTTGGTCTCCTTACAAAACAACGATATATATATATATGTATATAAGTAATATATAGGCTGCTAATGCATCTGCCCGTCAATCTGTCCCCTAGTTCTGACCAGCAAACTAACCGACAGGTTCACTTCGAACTGCTCACTGCGTGACTAAGATATATGGGTTTTATGCTGTATAAGGATTGATGAAGCCCAAAACGTCATCTCAGTTCAGCTCCGATTTTTGAAGTTTTATTGAATGAAACTTTATGATTTCCAGAAACCTAAGGAAAAGTATACATAAATAATCGGTGGCGAGTTCTTTTGTTGTTACATTGTAGACATAAATCATAAATGATTTCACGTTTTGGAGTCACTTTCGTGGTGATCTGAGGCTTCAACTCCCCTTCCGTAAGCATCTGCTATCATTTTTCATGTACTCGGATGCTTATGTAATATAAGTATGGATGATTTCAGATGATAACAAAAACGCTTGAGTTTCATTCTACAAATTACGCCTGTTCCTAAATGCATAACCGTATAAGCTATGTCAAGCATTCGCTAGTACTGTCTTACTTATGAACCCCCCAATAGACGCTTGTTTATTCGAAATCTAGTCTCCTATTTGAGAACGTCACTTTTTCATGTGTAGATCGCATTCACTATACTCGTTGCTGTCAGGGTGATGGCGTAATTTGAGTAATGCTCATATGCGAATGTACTTGGTTGGTTGGGTTGATAATGCGAATTTAATTACTTCCATTGTGAGTTCGGTAACGACAAACGTTAACATAGTGGACTGACAAACAGTGATTGGTCAATAAAAACATACACCAACCATACACAGACAATTCACATTATTCCAATTAACTGACAAAGTAAATAATCTCAGGGAATAAGATCCTAATAGATCGTTTGACGCGCATCAATTCGTCTATCGCATACTTTTCTCAGAATTGCGTTGCATCTGTCGGTTAAATACGGAATGCGGTGACAGAGATATCGAATTCTTCTTGCACGTGCGAACGATGTTTTGTTTTGTTCTACTGATATTTTCAGTTCTTGATATCGAAAGCGTAAATCCTGCGTTACTGAAATAGCACAGATAGAAGATGCCTATATGAACACTTGTGGACTACACGCAGTTTTTCGAAATGTGGAACCTTAAATCTTAGGTCATGCTAATAACACATACACACGTATAAATACCCCCGTGACACCCACCCATAGTGGGTAGCTGCTGACAATGTTGCTCACCACATTCTTAGTAAAGAGCCATTTAGATGACAGTGTTGTTTCCACAAATGATTCACGTCCTGCTCCAACTTTGCACACTTTATTAGCAGTGAAGTGTGTTGATTTCCGTCGAATATTCTACAACATCTGCGACACAACATAGAACTCCTCGTCACATTCGTAACGTGTTGATTTCGGCACTGTCGTTTAAAACAAATTTTGTTGAAAACCGCAATATACTTAAAACAAACACCATTGCAGAATGCTACCGAATTTTTCTTCGTTGGATGGTTTAACAATTAAAGTTAAGAATCCATTTTCCTGGCCATGTGTTCCTGCTGATTCATTGTTCATTTGTTGAAGAATAGCATACCCAAATACGCAAAATAAAGTCGCCTACTTGGGTAGTAAAATAGACATACAGCGATTAGCGCCAGAAAATGGTGATTTACTTCACACTGTATGTACCATAAAGGGAGAGAACTGCTTTAAACCTCTACTTATGGAGATGCTTGAGGTAGGTTATTCGGGAGAACAGTTCGAGACCTATTGTATGGCTCAGACGGGGAATTCAAAGCCGCCTCAGTGAAATCACAATCCTCAGTTTGCTCAGGGTTTAGGAGTCACAGACAAGACACATCTTATTGTGAAAGGAACAACTGGGCAAACATTTCGAACATCTGTTTTAGGCTGTGCATAAATTTAGGTGTTACGCAAAAAGATTTTCTTATATAATTTTTCTCATTTTCTATGGCAATGCCTTATTCACTAATGAGGTTAGTCACATGGAGCAGATCGACGAAGAGGAGAGAGAGACAAAGTCTAATCTGTGAGGAGGAGGCGTCTCAACTGAATTTCTATCATATTCGGAACTAATTATCACCGGCTTGTTGTTTCTGTTGACCAGAAAAGCTCCTTTCCTAGGTTCAACTTTGAGGGTTTTGTGTAAAATAGTAAACCAGACTGTCAGAGCTGGAACTACCATTGTGAAGCGGAAAATACTGTGGCTAAGACGCGATGTTTCAGTACTCCTGGCTTGTCTAACTGGGGCTGATATGATTAATTGTTGAACCGGAGTTCGATGTTTCACCACAGATTGTATCATCGTTTTTCAAGTGATAAACTGGTCTAAATGTTATGTTCTGCTTCACCGACATCGGATTCAACCAACGGACAACTCACCAAAACTGTTTATCCACTGTCAAATGAAACAATGATTTGTGCCGGTTGGTGAGCTGGGGCAGTTAGGTCGCGTACTATATAAGCTGATGTATAAATTCCTCATTGCAAGTAATTGTTTGATTACTTGATGGACACGGATAGGTGAGCAAGTGTCCATCAGTCTTGTCCGAAAGCCTAGTCAATGTGCTAAGGCCTGTTAGACTTGATATGTACAGTTCTGTTGGTTGTGCAGCTCAAATCGACTGCTTAGTTGTAACACCGGTAGGAAGCAACACCAGACAGACAGCCTGTAACACGGTTAACACGGATGGAAATGATGAAAACATTACAATACTAGAGGACCTACAACTTTCAGTGACCATTAGTTCGATTCTGTCTTATCTGTGAGCACACAATTCAACTTGAAACGTTATTGGCTTGTGCTAGTGCGTCAAAGCTATTGAAGTGTGCAAACTGTCCAAGTTACGATGGTTGTAAACAAACTCCATATATAGTTAATTATACCACGTACGACTGGACATAGCGTATAGTACGACGTAGATTCTTGTTGTTGATTAAACAATTCGTACAATAGTTTCAGCCAAAGTGATATGTAATCACGAATTTTACATGAGAATCATTAAAGGGGGTAAACGGGGAACGGGTGGTTAATCAGGCCAGTCAGTTCAATGTCACGCTGCAACCAAGCACCCACTTGAACCATGGGTCTTGACAGGCTAACAGGATTTGGGGTTGGCCATGGCAGATCCAACGCCTGAACAAAACGTTTCTGGGCGCACAGGGGTGGGTTGTACAGACGAATTCCAATAGCTTCAGCGGTGGACAGAATCCTACGCCTCACTGCCCTCGAGTGGGTGGCTTTAACTAGGTAGACTGGGCAAAATGTGTCCGTCACATTGACAGAGTGATTCGACTCCACCAAGTGCGATAGTATGGCACTGTTGACAGATTTCGTTATTCCACTGTTCAGCCAAGCTGGGTGGTGTTCCCGGACCCGTTCAGATAAGCGTCTGGTCGTGCGGCCAACATACCTGGTTCCACAGGAACAAGTGAATGAGTATACGTAAAATGAGGCTGCAGAAACAGGCACTTTATCTTTTAGACGTGGACACAAAACCGGATTGGATGTGAAGTGGACACGTAATTTAGCAGCGTAAAATGTTGTACTAACTGCCCTTGTGAGTCTACATGTGATAGTTTCAGCTAACGTGTCACCCTTGAAGGGTAACCCGATATGTACAGTTTTCTTTTCCGCTTGATACAGCTGGTTCCTTTCACTCTGTTGTTGCATGGCTCTGTCTGTGAACTTTTCCGGGTAGCTATTTTGTATGAATACTGTACGTATGAAAGTCCTCGGCTATAGTACCATCCGTGCAAATTCTTACAGCCCTGTCCGTCAAACAGTTGATTAGATTTATTTTCAGGGCGAGTGGTACAAAACTATTAAAATGAATGTACTGACCATTCCACGTGTCCTTTCTGTATATCGTGCGTTGAATTGAGCCATCCGCGTGGCGACGCAAACGTACATCGAAAACACTTAACTGATTATTTGTTTCGGTCTCCAAAGAGAATTGTAAATTTTGGTGCGCTGCGTTGAATCTAGGCAATATATCAATTGGATCTACGTTATTATCGAATACGCAAAGGATATCGTTCACGTACCTGTTATAAAAACTACATTGGTCTATCGCTGAACTCAGTTGTTCGTTTTCTAACTTCGCCATGAAAACATTTGCAAACAGTGGTCCCAACGACGATCCCATTGCAACACCGTCCTTCTGTCGATAACTTTCTTCGTTAAACTTGAACTGCACGTTGTAAGTGAACAGATAGAGTAACCGTTTGAGTTCGGCCGGTGGTATCTGAATATCTACGTCAGAACCCTCGATATGCTCACACAGATAATCTATAGTCTCCTTTAGCGGGACGTTCGTAAATAAGGATGCGACGTCAAGAGAAAACATCGATTGTCCACTCCAGTTGATGTATTTAGCTTGATGATGAATCACTGAAAACTAGCTTGTCCGCTACACAGTATTTTTCATGACTACACTGGGTATTTTCGCGTGAAATGTAATTATCATTTTTGAATATATAAACGTGATTGCTTGTACTGGTCCGGACTGAACGCGGTTGTTGCAAGATTCTCATCCTTGTGGTTGATTTTCGTTACCCACCATCTAGGTTGCTTCAGATGAACATCTGATACTCATCTAGTACCTTCAATCGATCGTAAGTTTGATCAATGACTTGCTAATCAGTAAGTGCCATTAAGGAAATGTGTAGTAAAATATTTATATACACGTTGTGCGCTGACAGAATCGGCATAAAGAAACGCATTTTTGCTGATAATTCGGAAGAAAAATGTTCAAAGAACTGACCCTCGCAGACGTAACAAAACACAGAGATCTTACTGAGACCCTTGTAGATTCAGTACCTTACCAGTTTCTTATTCAAAACATTTTGCGCTTGAACAGAAACTGACCGATCGCCGATAAACAGAACTGACAAATTTCCGTCATCACTCTAGCAAGTGATCTTTCTCTATGACGCTATGTACAGCCACGTGATGCGTTTGACTAAACAATCATTGGCCAACAGCTTGACGGGTATCCGTAGTTAAATCCCTCCAACACGTTGCTCGCAATTTCCCTCCCCATAAGTATTCTGATTACAAAATAGAACAGATGCCAGTTTCCTGGCTCTAATGCATTGTAAAGAGTGGAGCTACAACTTTTCTCTTAGTCGTGGTAGGGACGTGTATGAAAACCGTGTATAAAGCCCAAATAGGTTATAACTACTCATCGTCTACAAAATATTACATTTGCTCTAGCATACTCAATATATTGCCTAGTTTGTTCATACTCAGTCACCATAACGATGTTTTATCCACTGTTCACGCTCCCGTTATATTAAAATGGACGTTTCTGAGCGAAAGTGGTCAAGCGGTTTCATTTTGTGTCAATCCAATGAACTAAGCGAATACATTAACACTGCAGCAATGACCTAAATTGCATGCCTACATAGGTCCAGCGAATGACACATCTAAGCAGGGCAAGTAAAAATGACAGCATCTGTTGTGTTTCTGGTGTGCAAAATTTTCGAAATCTCATGGCGCCTAACTGGTGCTTTTGAACCTTAGCAAATTTTATCATGCTAAAATAGTGCCATTATAAATCAAGCGGGAAACTGTTCTGTCCACCAGAATTTGAAAAGATTTTGAATTGGGATGACTATTTGGTTGTTTTGGTGTCACTATTTGGAGTTGCACTTGATAATGACCATGTTGACCGTATCTGTGAATGGTAACCACTCATCACTGCCTCCCAGTCAACGTGTCTGATACACTGACTGAGTAGTATTCATCACCTTTTTACGGCTAATGAAAGTGACAGAACTTTGGCAATCCCGTGCTTCTCTTTGCTCTCTTTAAGCACCCGGGTAGGTTGCCACCTTGACAGTTCAGTTAACATGATGTGCCTCTATATGTGGTCACAGAAATCATTAATTATTCAGTCCATTCTGACCATGACTGTTTGTGATTGACGTTGAGGTAAGGCAAGTTTCACACGACGATTCCAATTAAATTGTTTGCTCAAACTTCCTGCTGCGAAGCACGTATATAAATCCTACATGCAAACATATGACCCAACCCCGTACCAAAGTATAACTACTTCAAATATCAGTACATACCAGTCTTATTAGGGAAGGTTGACGTTGGTTTCAAAAGTATACAGTGAAGTACTGTGTTTTGCCTACCTGACCAATACACTTCGCTACACTTTCGACTAATTTAATTGAACAAGTGATGGCGATATCGTTCGGTAACTTTTATTTAAACTTCTCTGAGGCTACCGAGTTCACTCAGGAGCTACCCTTCTTTAATCTTGCCACGAGGATGGTTCCACGCGCTTCCGACGGAATCTCGACGAAGCTATCATTCGAAACACTGTAGTACATGTTTCACTTTGTTGTGTTCCATCCCGTCGAACGATAAGACCCGGTGTTATCATCCTATGAATATGGGCTACACGACCCATATGTCCACGGCAATACACGATAGGTCATGGTCTTTCGCTACTTATCTCCGGTGTTCAACATGAACTAATTGTTTATCCCGTTCATCCAGATTATTTGTCATGTATTCATGCAGTGTACGTTTCCTTGAACAACCGGATGTATGTGCTTCTTAATAGACCAGCATTTTCTCAGTTTCCCAGTCTATAGCATTTAGACTAGCGTTGCAAGTTAAAACTCGATTTACCAATTCAAATTACCAGGCCCTAAAGGAACTACAGTTTCGTACAGTACATTGCGTGTGGAGCTGACCTGGACTTTCATGGCTTCAGTTTAAAATGGAATGGCTGAATCATAAGTTGCAGTTTATCTATGGAAACAAAATCTGACAAAGCCTTCTCGGTGTCTTCAACCGAAGTGCCTGCCAGTCCAGTGTTGGCTGTCTAGCATACTCGGGTGGGATATTTTTAGTGTGTGGCTTATTAGTGGGATAGATCTCATGGACAAATTGAGCGACAAGAACTACTCAACCCAACAGTTCCAAGCTAGAATAAATCAAATGTCTAACATTCTTTCGGTTCTCTGCTCAACGTTGGCCGTGTCTTCACTGGAATAGCTACCGTGAATGTACGAGAACATTCACTTTCGTCCTTCAAAATAATTCATTACTTGAAAGACAGCCATCTTCCGTAAGAAAACTTGGAATCCTGTTTGTTCCGCTAAGAATCGTTAATCCCACCGACTAGTGCGCGATAAAATGGACAGCGAAATAGTGAGTCGTATGTTGTACGGTGTATCCAGTGTTTTTGAATAACGTTATGGAGCACACAAGTGTTTTGAATTGAGTTATGGTCCAATCTCCAACCGTACATTTCACGAAATATTTTGATTGCAAAATTTTTATTGCGTTTTTAATGTTAGGGCGCCCCACCATGTGACCGTCCCAAGGGCGCCTCCGTCGTGAGAGCGAAGGAAAAAATTCACTCGACTCAGTCCGAACCAGCAGAACTGTTCAAAATCGGTTGAGACTTTTTCATACCGCTATACACATGTGTGGTCCTAACTGTTTCCCATGATGGGGTGGGGATGTGTGTTCATGACGTGCCCTATAAATAACTTGAACTTGTCGCCCGACCCCGCACACGTTTTGTAGCGGAACAAAGCTTCCTATTTTGAACGCGTCTTTTGGCTTGCCTTGGGAGCGATTACGGGAACAGTCGCGGTACTATTCGGGACCGAGATTTTCGTGTGAATTATTACCGGGACGAGAATCCGATTTTATCGAGCGTACCGCTATACCGAGATCGAACCAGTGTACTGTTTAGGAGGGTTTACAACACTTAAAAAGGCAACTACTTGAGAAGGTCATTATAATGACAACGATTAATCGTAGAAAACAAGATAGGCCTAGTAAAACTAGTGGTAACTGGGGGACGCCGAACTTGTAGTAATTTTGAAAACTCAGTTACCTATCACGGAGTCAACCTAACAGTACTCTACGTTGCTTATGAGTCCCATTCAGCAATAAAGACCCGAGTTTGTGGCTTCTCTTTAAGTTGAGCCGGACGAAAAACTATTCACTTATGGCAACTGTTAACAAGTGTGTATGGTGACCACTATACAAAAGTGACGGCTGAAATACACTGGAGGTTACAACGGTTAATAGAATGACATTTATGCAATAGTCACTCACTACTCGGCCTATACCCTACTTTGCTCGACAACGTTCAAAACTGATAAGATTAAATCGAATATGGACAGCAGAGGCATAACTTTTGACCTGGAAGTTCAAGACATCGTGTGATCGTCTGTCTCTCTATTGACTGACAATGCTGTGAACATCGCATGCAGTTGATTGAACACCTTTCGTGTAGCCATCTGTTGTGTTTCCATTGGCTTGAATAACCATTGCCAGTCTACCAAGTGACATTAGGTTCGCTCAGGCGCTACTGAAACAAACACAGTGTGAGTGTTTTTAGTACATTTACGTAAACTGACGAAAATTGATCCATAGTGTGAGCTACTGAGTTCATTCGTTGTGAATTGATGTATATGATCGCATTAAACATTCAGAGTAGAACGAATCGCTTTTTTAAACGAAATGTCAATATGTCGCAGCATATCTTCTTTCTGTACTGATGAAGTTGATAAGAGGAATCCAGTGTTTCAATAATTCTTTTTTAGCAGGTTACGACAATCCAGTTTACAACGATCTACACACAGATAACCCTTAGGTGTCAAACCTTACAGAAGACTTGAATATAAAGGGGCTTTGAATTAATTATGAATATGGTGTGAAATTTTTATTAGAGTGCCTCGATATAACCGCAGCGACATTAGTGTATATCGTCCATTTATTTCTAACCATTGAATAACTTCTCTTCAGATCTATAAATACTTCAACTCACCATCATTCTCAATCCTTTTCAACAAAGCCCTTCTTTTTCTTAGGCTATATGAGCTCAAAATCTTCTGTAGCTCTATATAGAAAATACAGCAGAGGGTCAATCTGTTCAAAGCCAAAATCCTGGGTGGTAGTATGTATATCTCGAGATGTTTAGAAGGCAGCGTTTCTGTTGTAGCGTCTTGTACAGCGTTTAGATCTAAACGCTATATACAGTTCAAGTGTTAACACGAAATCCAAATAGTGATAAAAAGTGGAAACAACTGACTCACAGTAGTTCGTGAAGGTGCGTCGTTTAGAGTGCCACCAAACTGAATGAAGTATCCAGTAGATACGATCCGTCGTATAGCTCCCAGGTAACTTCAGAGGTCACAACGAAGATGATTCCGACGACCGATGAGTTTGCAAATGTGCTGAAATAAATGTGGATTCCGTTAGCCGTTAACTCTCCCAAAAATCTGAGCGCACGCGACACTGAACGCAGAGAGAGAACACAGGGTTCGCGACCTTGGGAACCAATTTTTTTTGTATTGTTCAATGAATCGACTCACATGATTTAAACGACTGTACATGTGAATTTGAAGAAGGTGAAAAGTGCGAAAAACAACGAGAATTATGTAACGCAAAATGCTGTACAAGACGCTACACTGTGCAACGCAGGACAAATTTTCAACCTTTACCAGGGTTTTTCCTTGGTTCATTTTCGTAGCAAACCTAATAATGCATCACATTTGAGTTGAGTGATCATCAATGTGTGTGTGTGTGTGTGGTGTATACCCCATCAGAAAAGGCTTGAGTATTTCCAGAAAATGGTTTTCATAATCTACCCTACCAATGATTGATTGGCGGTCCACGTTCGTGACGAGGAATTGCAGAACTGTCACTGCACTGTATAGTGCTTGTTTATATGTAACCGGACACTTTTAGTGCACGACTGACGAAATATTGCTAAAGGTCACCGTTGTCTGACCCACCTTCAGTCGCCGATCTTTATACGATTGATGGGTTACAGCAGTGTAAATTTCAAGAATCATTGCCCCCACGAATTAAGCACCTTAAAGGGCAGTTTCAATCTACTGTCGACTCCGCTTTAATACTCTTGTTTAAGAAAATCTGTCACTATCAACTTTTACCAAGCATCCAGAGCGGTGCTTCTAACAGGTTATATCTTTGATAATGACGCTTATAGCAGATCGGTATTCAAAATTTTCCACTAACGTGTTTAACTTCAGGTGGAATCGAACGTGTGCACAGATTTCAACGACATCGGGGAAGAACACTAACAGTAATTTTCTTGATTTACAACACGTAGCCTCAGCAACAGGCAGAAACGACTTTTGTGAGGTACTCAGATCAACAGTTATCAGAGTTTGACAGCTGCGATCAATTACGGATGATGTTGAACCTATATCAATGGCTATTTGATCGCTGTTTGCGACTGTTGCGACTCATCGATGTGCCATTTTCACGGGTGAACCTAGTCACTCGTCTTATGGTCTGAGAAATGTTTTTGTTCTGGGTATGCAGACACATATTGTTCATGAGAGAAGGTTTACAGTATAATCACAACCTTATTAACGACTGTTTTCTTCACCTGAAAACAAGGTTCACCCGTTCATTTACAGTGTTCGCCATAATACAAGGAACCAGGGTTCACAAAAATAAGGTTGAAGTCTGCTGTGCTGTGTCTCATGCGTGTACCCACATGAAGGTATAACAACATGGTAGAGGTCATATTAAACAAAATGGTTTATAGGCGGACACATGTGAATAAGCCGTGTTTGGTCAGGACCGAAAAACTTTATTCAGAGAAAAGCAAGAAATTTAGTAAAGCTTAGTTGTAAATGGTTGGGCCGTTTGAAAACAGAATCGCACAAAGGCAGAGGTGGATGAAGGGTAAAATTGAGCAATATTCTCATAGTCATCCACAGACAAGATTCAGGGTGCTGACCACAGAAGTTTAATCTCAAGAAATGCATTATTTTTTACCTTAAGGATCTAGGCAACATCATACGGCAACATCCTCTATGGTCCCATTCAAAATGATTGAAGTTCTACAGCTACACACATTGTCTTGTCATTAGATGAAGTTGTGGCTGGGAAAAGGATAAGACCGATAGCTTTTTGTACGTACAAAGGACTGGTTTACGGTGAGTGGTAAGCGACTGAGTCACTTAAAATACAAGGAAAACACCGTGTGGTGGATAAGCTCTGTCTCAGTAAGTAGTCGTCAACTCCGAAGTAACACACGTATGTTACAACCAATTACTGGGGTAAAAATAAGCAAATGAGTAAATGGGGTCACTCAAATAGTTATCAGGCCTTAATCAAGAACCATTAGAAAAATGGATCCCTACACACTTACCGGGTTAGGGATTGGTTAAAGTAATTCCAAAGTATCTACTGAACGGATCTTAGCACATTGGGAGTAGACTATCGAGACGAAGTCCGACGGTTTCCGCGGTGTAAAGGATCTTGTGCTCCATTGTTCTTGACTTGATGGTTTAACCTCAGTAGGGTAATTGAAACGTTTCTGTTACATTGATAAAATTTAGCAGGTGTGATGATATAGCGTTGTTGATCGGCTCCGCTATTCCGATTTTCAACATGGTTAGGTTATGTTCAAGGACAAGTACAACTGAACGTTCGGTCGTGCAGCCAGTATGACTGGTTTTACAGTTAAAAGAGTTTACGACTAGAGAATCAGACATTATCCCTTAGCCATGGACATAATCCCGAGGCAGAAATAAAGTGGATGTGTAAACTGGCATCATAGAATATATTACCCGCGTTTGAGACAGATTTCCTCAACATATTACCTTTGAAAGATAAGCCAGTATGCGGGATTTTCCCTTCTGGCAGATGCGGCTTGTCTGTTTCATTTCGATGTTGTGCAACTCTCTTAATAAACCTTTCCAAGTGGTTAATTTTTTATATATTTTGTGCAACTGAGTGCCAATTAAACATCATTGAGGTCTGTCTTGTAAAATTTTTGTGGTTTGTCTGTCAAACGGTTGGTGAGATTTCTCAGTACTTGTCCCGAAACTTTTGAAACGAACATATGAACAGTTCCAGGTACCCTTCCTGCATTTCGCGCGTTAACGTAAACTATCAGAAAGGCAACTTATACGTGCATCCAGAAGGCTTACTTGTCTATTCATTTCAGTCGTTACTGAAAATTTCTCACCAGAGTGTGCGAACTAAAACCTGACCAAGGTACCAGTCGGATTTGCGTTATTATCGTGTACGTGAAGGATGTCATCCACGTTCCGCTTATATGAATTACATCTACTGCAGAACAAGCTCAGCTGTTCATGTTCCACTTCTGTCATTGCAATGTCTGCAAACAGCTACCCTAATGGGAACACTTGCCAAACTATCGTTTCGTAGGTACTTTCGTTTACCAAATTCCACCTGTATGATTGACCGCATCCGAATATCTATCTCATTATGTTTGGTATGACCACCGACGTGGTCTAGTGCTTCCTTCAGTGGACTGTTTATACTTAGAGATAAAACGTTTAGAGAAGCATAGTGGGACTACTTAAGTGGAACACTTTGATTATATACACAAAATCAAAGGAATAGCATAGGTTGGGTTTTGAGAACTTCCTCCTGGTGGTATCTAGTATGCTAGATAGACACTTGAGCGAGGAATTGTATGGCGAGTTACGTTTGCCCAAAGTGGGTCCGATTAGTATTCCAGCCTTATGAAGTTTGGATAGACCATAATTCGCGAACTCATTTGATCAGTGTACTAAATTCATTCGCATTAGGACGAATCAATAATTCCAATCCATTGCATACAATTTAGTTATTTTGACGTTGCTTTTCAACCAGTGGCAATTTGTTTGTTTTAGTTTTAATTTTGTGAAACTACTGTTATTCATTTAGGTAATATACTCCATCTTGTTAAACAAAACGATAGCAGCATCTTTGTCGAAGTTGAAAATCATTTGACCTTTTACTTCTGATCGTAATTCTTAACTCGCTGAACGGGAATTAAATATATCCGTTTATCATAGATGACAGGAAGTCTGATTTTTCAATATGTGTGAATATTCTTATGTACGTCCAAATCAATTGACAACCGTAGTAATATTCTCATTATTGTGCCCATTTTTGTATATGGTGTTCATATGAGTAGTATGTTTAGTTGCTCAATGATCAGTAGTTGTGACCAACCACTTGAAAGACAAAGACCCTAATCACCATTTATCAGCAACTGTGACCACAATATTCTTCGTTTTTGTACATTTTGGCATCAGGTGCGTTGTGGTGACAAACGTTGTTTGTATTTATGGTCTAGATAGTGCCTAAGCATTATTTTGATCAATGTCCCTCACACTCTCTCAAACTTCATTGTCAGGCTTAAGAAAACAATCAAAGCAGAACTGCTTTGATTTTATTGGCCACTCAAGTGTACGGATAACGTGTTTATATTTTGTAAATAGTTGTGATATACGTACATCCGTATGTGATTGAGAGCAGGAATGGTACACAATAGATAAAATGAACCCACTGTACAATAAAGTTGCTGAGTGTTGATTGACCAGGTCGCCAACAGTAATGCACGTTCAGTGTTTTGATCCATTTTTAATCTTCATAAGCGAAACTGGGCTTCCCAAAAAAAGTCCCTTTTTGTAAAGTCTACACTACTTATGAATCCATCTTTATTAGTCTGATGATCCTATAAATTAGTCATCCATTCTAGTTTACAAGAAAACCTTAGAATCGAAATGTCTCCTTTTGTAGATCTAATCATGCTTAGAAAAAAACGGTATTGACCAACAAATTCCCTTGGTTAGAATTTCTTAGTTAGAACTTGGTGATGTATCTGATCACGACGTGACAATACACTGGTCTTTGAAATTACCAGTTCCCGTCAAAATAAAATAATTGGCAATGGAAACGAAACCATTATTTATTTTCAGTTTGTCTTCTATGTATTGAACCATTTTGGCCAATGAAAATGCAATCATATACGATTAACCTCAAGAGCTCCTCCGATGTGGCGACTACAGAAATGTTTGCAGAAATTAGATGAGGTTTCCGGAAAACACAAACTCAAAAGACAACTTTCCCATCCTTTACAGCAACCGACTGTTCAATGTAGGAACTTTTACACCAACCAGCACCAGAAAATCCCCCCTATATGGGCTGCTACTTATAATTTTTGATCCAAGTGTCGCTGATTTGGTGGAACCTGAGGACCATAGTCCTGTTTGGAGCCATCTTAACCATACGAACAAACAGAAGTTTAATGACAGTACTAGTTAGTGTGTACTACCGAATGATGCAAGCAAGGTCGATTGCATAAACGTACTGAAGAAGAGCGCGAACAATATTGTGCGAAGACATACTCTTTCAGGATCCTAACAGGTTCAGGTAAGCGAACTGTGATTGTATACCAGAGAAGTAGTTGATTTTACTAATGCGGGAGTTGCTGGTTTAAATGGGCTATATTGCCCAATTCCGCTGACACAGTGTATCACGACTATTGTGCTCCCTAGTCTAATGATACCGATCAATGTATTGACTCACGGACTACCTCTAAGTTAGCCGCTTTAATGTCAAAATGGACGGGGAATTTCTAGTCTGATACTGTAACCAGCTCTGTATTACTTGATCCCGTTTGATAATTTTTTCACTTTATACTAGTTGTCTTCAAAATTCCACAGTTTTTCAGTTAGTTAATGAGAGTATATGCTGATGACATTCATATCTGACGTATAGTGAACAATGTGATGGAATTCATTAAGCTACAGATTGATTTAGGCATACCACATCGCCATAGAAAACCAGCTCACGTTTAGTACTATCAAATGTAACCTAATGCAATGGCTGCATATCTTACTTTTTGAGAGCGAGAAACCAAGTATTATTACGCGCGCGAGAGGCTAGGGAACCATTGTCTCAGGTGAACTTGACCTGCTTCCTAACAGTGCGTCAATGGTCATGAAGTCAACCATAGTAATTGGGTTACTCACCAAGCTGTTTGAATGGTTTACTTCAAACCCTCCCGTTGTTATGTCCAACTCGTTAATGTGCACCCATATTCAGCTAGACATCTAGGCTTTTCTTTGTTTTTTTTAAATATATATAAAGGACATTATTCTTGTTGAGAAGGCGCGATGTGAAGCTACAAAATGGGTTATGACACTATTTTCTGTAACATATCCGGATAAATTGCGCAGACTGGACCAGTTCTATATGTGCATTTGACATCTTAGAAAAGAGTCGGTTTTAGTATGTAGGATCCTGCTCAACTTTAACACCTCTTAGGAAAACTAATTATGTCTGGTAAAAATAACCACCTCAGAGGTAACTCGTTACAGTCGTGTTGTGAAATGAGTCGTTTGACTGGCAGACGACACTCTTTTAGCGTCCGAGTGTGTTCAATCCGGAACAGCATGCCGGAGTCTGTCGTAACTGCATCACTGGTAGGTGAATTTAAAGCACATATTTGACACATATTCGACATACGTTCGACACATCAAAGAGAGTTTTCAGATAGCCTGATCGTCAGAATAGATGCAATTGAGTAAAGATTCGATCGACCTCTACCGGTTTATGCTAGCCAACTGTTGTCCGCTGTATGTTGAACTGTTGTTGTTGTATAGTTTATAAGCAATGGTTGAGTTTCTGTTGTGCTCACTATCCTCCGAGTTATCCTATTGCTAACCATTTGAAACTAAAACAATTCTCCGACTTGACTTTTCATTACAAACTTTCCAACACATATTCAGATGTACATAACCATTCACAGCCTCCTCTAAAGTTATATAGAACTTCGGCATACAGTGATAGGCTGACGCCCACATCACCGACCTGTTATCTGTAATAGTGACTAACTGTTGGCGTATATTCAGATCTCCGGACACCCAGCGTTCATATAATTAGCTGGGGCTCGACCAAATTATCGGGACAGCCGAAGATGACTGAATAGTTTTGTTGCGTTGGTCTGCTGGCTATTCAGCTGAGGTTTAATTCACAGTTTTCTAGCAGCGTTTGTTTGCTGTTTGCGAAAAATGTCTGTTAGTAACTGGTTAACAAATAGGGTATTGCTAAAACCTGCAGTGGCTATGATTTAGTTTCAAGGTATAAGTTATCACTTTTAAAGGCCTTGTTAGGCTGATAGAATAAGTAATTAATCGATCATTTTTAGCTCAGCAGCAATACAAATATCGTAGAAGACAAACGTGGATAAAAACGGCGCCAGACAATTGTTGTGAATTTAAGCATATCAGTAACTGCGACACGTTGACATTGTGCGGACAGCGTTTGCAACCAGCGATTTCAGAGTTCAAGGGGTCTTAAAACCAGAGACTAGCTTCACTCGGGGGATTATTCAGAATCTGCATATTTCACAATCACGTCATTCATTGATCATGACACGGTTTTATCTGCCTGTTAATGATCATGCCAATTAACGCCCGATGCGGATGTTCGTACTCTATACATGGTACGTGACCCAACCACCCCAAACTGCGCGGGTTAATAATTGGACTAAATAATCGCGTATCCCATGCGTTTTTAAAAAGGGCACTGGTGATCAGCCGCGTTATTCACGCTAGTTGACAGACAGATAAGGGTAATCAGTCCCAACATGTCTGTTGATATCTACATCGCGAACAGGTTACTTTTCGAACCACGAAATGAAGGAGGACGTACATAAGTATTACATGCTCCGTTCTTTCTGGCAACTTTCGAGCATCATTTCCACAAAACGGATGAGGCTAATTGACAAAGAAGCATTTAACTTGACTATTTCCAAGGACATCTCACGGACAAGATTACAAGCTAAAGATGTTGAATTGCTTAAGTATATGAAACGGTCCACAACATCAGGCAGACATTCTTCAATGAAGAGTGAAGAGTGTCAGAGTCCCGACCTATACTGCTACCTTGACGAGGTGGTCGGGCTTGTGTACTGTTTTGATCCGGCGGGCTATGCTGACTAGGACTCCGGTCCTTCCAGGTGCAACCTTGTCCGATAGGCCAAAGGGGAGCAGTCAGACGAAAAGCAGTTACACTCATAGGATTGTATGTCGCACTACTGACCGCGTAGGAGTGCTTAGGTAGTGAGGCACGATGCTA
>JTDE01000183.1:183872-215002 GCA_014338405.1 Paragonimus skrjabini miyazakii | reverse complement strand
TGTTGAGGTGAGCGGCGGCCCGAGCCACAGTACCTTTTGGTCAGGCTCATGGCTGTTATGATGATGATGAGTGTCAGAGTGGTAACGTCCCTGTCCTGGAACAATGTTTTGAGCTTTGAAACTGCGAAGCGTGTTTTGCACAGATCAGGTCAGTCACTCGCCTTGTTCAGCACAGTCTACCTACGTTCGACAGAGAGGCTAAGCAAGGCACCATCGTCCACATGCTTCACATCCGTCAACTTAGTGCTGGGAATTTAATTAAAAACATGCTCACTGGATTCCATGAGTGCAATTTCCATCCCAAAAGTGGACAGCAAGGCAGAGATCGGACACGCTTGGCGACTACCACTAGAAACGGTGAACATCCTAAACGTGTATCCATATGGTCCCACTTTGGTAGCAGAGAAAGCATGCAACGTTCTTAAAAGATTCAAACATTTCCCAGGAATTCCTTCTCGAGGGAGGCATGTCCAGGGAACATTATAAGCAACTGACTTGAAGGCAGCCTTTAGGTCTGTAAAGACAGTTACCATCTGTTGTCTGTAAGAGTGCCGATACGCTAAGGCTGGCAGCATGATACAACAATGATCATCGCACCCTTGACCAAGTGGGAATCCTCACGCCTGTTTTTCCACATGTATGACTGTTCCTGGGTTTGGTGAACAGACCAAATATAACACCAGTGAACACTTTGGATGCAGCGGATACTAGACTGCTGTCCCTGCAGCTGTCACAAAGACTTCAAGTCAGCTTTAGAAAGATGGAATTACTGTTGATAAGCATACATCACAAGATACTTTTCCACACCTCCTTAACGTTTTGAGGAGCTTTGTCACTTTTGATAGTGATGACATCATCTCATATAATCTCACTTAAACCAAATCGACGGCAAGCACAACCACACATCGGGGAAAATAACCTTATGCTACTCTGAGATGAAGAGGCTCGCTTTTTAGCTTCCTACTGTTTAAGCGGGGAATGCTCATGGCATTTAGACAAGCTTCTAATAAACTTGAATCTGATGTGTCGATGGTCACTGTCATATTCAGCACCTGGTAGAATTTAGTGATGCGTGCTTGTAAGGCTTATCGGTGCGGCAGAAATTCAGCTCTATAGCAACTACATAGCTTTATCCGAATATAACTCATCACAACAAGCCATAGTGGTTGCCGCAATATGTTCTCGGTATTTGTTTACTCTTACTAGGATCGCGTTATTTATTCTATCAGTTCATCCTGATAAGTGTTCTTTATGATTTGTTTGCATGAATGCTAGTTGATTATCTCGCTTTTACAAGTGCATGACCTCCGAGTAAGTGACAGAACAAAATGGACAGTCACAGCAGCATAATCCTAGGTCACGTAGTTGCTCTAAAACATGACAGTCTCGAATGGAGTGGCGTCATCCATGAGTGGTTGAACGATTTGTGCTCATGACTAAGATACTCAGGGCAGTCTTCATGCGGTACAGTGCTTCCTTTTGTGTGATTCTCCGGTATACAAAATCTGGATATCATGAGGTGTGCGTAGTTGCGACAGTCTTCCACATATGTTGACGCGTTGTGTCCGAATGTTGAACAAACCACCCAAACGATTCCCATTTGGGAAAAGAAGGTGAATTTGAGCATTCAATACACCAGCTGGTATGATAATATTCGGATGTTTGGTCCGTTCAAAAAGTTGACAACAGGATCAGAACGCGTTCTTGGTAGCCTTTGATCAAACATACTGGAGCTGTACAGTTCCGGCAGGACAGTGCAAAAGTCGTCAACCAAACCCACGAGTTGTTTGCGTCAATCAGATCGCGACAGTTGCAAAGACACCACAAAGTCAACGATATCTTAACAGTTGGACAAGCTCATGAGGTGGTGCTCACGTTGGTAACGTTGAACAAAAGTGCGAGTGGTAGCACATAACATTCACTAGAAAACAAAACTTGTGAGCGTTCAAAGGTTGATGTTATTTTTAGTGGAGTAGATAAATGTTGCTTTGTGTTAATATTTCACCTACTGTCATCAGTGGCAAATGTAAGTCATACAGGTCAAATATATCATACTTGTGTTTTTGGGCGTGTCATATTATGCATATAATATATGTCCGACATTTGCAAATCATGTAAATAAACGAAATGTTAACACACTGCAACACGCGTCCTCTTTTTGCTCCAGTGAAGGGTAGGTATAGTCCAATTTCATTCATGGTGAGCGCCAGTGAACTATGATATTTCCTTGGCTTTGTGGTAAACATAGTACTACCTTGCAAGAGAAATGAGGCGCTTTCTTACAACACGTACATACTTGTTTGAATAGATAAAACTCAAAGAACGCAATCAACGTCAAAGAGGCAACTCTATGTTCAAAGTGCCCTCGCCGCCGGACTACTGAAATGGAGCAGTAAGTAGAAAAATGGATGCAAACTTTCCTGAAGCGAGCGACCTTGCATGTTTGTGATAACTCTCAACTCAACTGTGATAAGAAAATATGGAAATTCCCGATGGTTTCGAAATGTTAACACTGAAAATGTAGCAATCCAGTTTTACCGCCTGGATAACCACTAATATTTGGGTAGTGGCTCTCACTCGTCAACACCCATTACAAAGCCAAAATAGTGTTCTTTTCGTTTATAACTCCGTTGCACATTAATTCTTTGCGATGTACTCGAACCTGCGTTTGAAATGCCCACCACGAGACCTTACTGTAGTAATTTACCCTTTGGTATGTCATATACGAACAGCGCATGGTACGACTCAACGTTTACAGTGAGCATTCCGATAAAGGTTGTGAAGCAGAAATACTGCGCATTGTTTATTTGTTTTAGTTAGTAAGGTTACTTATTCGTGTTGGAGTTACACTTCGTTTGCAGAATTGTGATAACAGCACGGTTGACGTAATTCATCACGGTTGGTGGAAGACTGTTGAAAAGCAGTAAATTATTGTCACAAAGTTTGGAATGGGAGACTAAACGGTTAATACGAGATTTGTTGCCAGGCGTGTTTCAACGAGTCTGTCAAGTGTCGGATATGGTACACAATGCAACTAAAGGTCAGCAAAGTGGAAATGAGAAAACAAAATACGTACACAACGACAAACATTTATTAGTTAGCAAGCGGACTCAACTTTGAAATGAAACTTTTACTGGCATACGGAACTTTTCATCTAGTGACTGCGAAAGTTTTAGCAACTTTCTAAGTGAACGTTCATCGCTAACGTTGTAATCAGGTTTGGATGTTTCTGCTCGCTTAACTTGGTACCAAGTGTTGGTGATGCGCAATCGACAATGCCGGATTCTTTGCTGAAGTGACGATGTTTTGTTCTATCTTTGTTCACTCGTTTGTTGGAAAGTAGAAGAGAAACAAATAGTTGGTCAGTTATATTATTGAAAAAGGTCGACAGAACATGGAGAGTCTAAATAAGATGACGGTAGCTAAGAGATTGGTAGTTTACTGTCAATGAGAAAAGTACACGTTGAATCCGGCATGTTTTAACCACATAAACCAAACGGTTCCAAGTTGCAAAAGAGGCCTACTTAGTGTCTGTTAAGCATGAGGTGGATATTATCAGACATTTAGTTGAAAGTAATCGCACTGAAGATGAAGTTGCACAAGTGCAGCCTCTGGTGGTGGACGTTATGTCGTTAGTTCGTTGATGTTTTTACTCAACTTGATTCGCTATTGGAGGAGCACAAATTCATATATTTCATGATTGCATCAATAAAGGACATATAGTTTAGTGAATTAGTAGTGAAGATTCGAGAATTTAGATAGCATCAGAAGTGAACACCACCCACACTTGATCGCAGCCTTCGCATTCAGATAAGCCTTTCGACTAGCCCACTTCGAAAGGAAGCACTAGACTCGAGTTTCGCTCTTATTAGAGCTCGTCAGTAATGAATATCGTCGTCCAGATCGGAGTTTGTACTCTGACCCTTATGTTTGTGAGACTAGCACGTTAACCATAACGACAGCAACATCACAATAGACATGACCGAATAATCAAATCCAAACGCTCAATTGCAACCTTGTATGAGTAGTGAATTATTTGACGTTCATAAATCGTTGTAACAACTATCTGAGTTTGAGTGTTACGGCCCTAGACATAAGCCGAATCAAAGTGCTTAAACTGCCATGAACCAGTTCGCGGTTTCTCAGCCAATCAGTTCATAAATTGCACATGGATTTCCGTTAATATCATCAGTTTTCATTAGGAATAGCAATCAGTATTTGCGTGTTCGAAGTTAATTCCATTCGGTTCCGTGTTCGTTCGGTAGTAAGTCATGTTGAAGTCAAAATCGCAAGTTCTACGTCACAAGCTGAGCAACATGGCTTTGAGTAATCGGTGTTCACTAGCTTGACTAACAGGTTGATCACCCATGAAAAGGCTTAGACGACGTGTGTGTTTGATGGTAATCTGGGCAAATGAAAGCTTGATCATCTTTTACTTTACCATCCACGTTCAATGATGACTTCATAACAGTGGGCCTTTGGAAAACTTCAGAAACCTAAAGCAAGGAATGTGTTAATTCCTACCAGTTTCTAAAGAAGACAAGCTGACAATATATGATAGAATGCTCACAATTGGGTATTTCCGAGATATGTAGTCTATACGAAGAGCAATTTACAATGAAAAGATGGAGAAGTTTGACCTCATGTTTACAGGATTTATAGGCAACAACCTTGGCGAAATCATTGGACTGCATTGCTGCATTGAAGTGTCTTTTGTGAATGACCTTTGGTCTCACTCGCACTGCTTATAGAGATTAACTTTGTTTGATTTAATTGTGCTTTATCGCTGAATTATACCTCTTTAAAAGATCACCCATTGTTTCCAAAACGGGGTGGTTTTCATCTTTCATTTATACTTAGCAGGGTACAATTACAGTGAGTGAGTGCCTAGCTTGGTTCAACGCACCTGTGGTTAGCTCAGGTGTATGAAAGCCGTCAGATCAGGTTGGTCTTAGCAAGAATCGGCTTCTCCTGTAGGATTTGCCGTGCTCCACTAAACGCGAACTTCATCACCGGGGCAACCTTCTGAAATGCACACATGACAACGCAAACCCCTAACTGAAGTTGGTCTGGAGGTGCACGTGTTTGCAGGGTTTACATTGCACACAATTATACGTGTGCACAAGTATTCTGGAGTCAAAACGATCGAACAGGTTCTGTGGCAACTCGGATGATAAGTGTTCGGATTTTGTGAACAAGAAAAATTACCAGTAGATATCACCTCGATACACGTTGCTCAAGAGACCACTGTATCAATTTGTGGTAGAAAATTCCTGCCAACTTTTCATGAGCAAAAATAGAGGTGGGATCCATTTAATTACTGTGGAAATTCTTAACGAGAACCTCTAAAGTCAGTATATGAAATGTCGACAAATGTTACCGACTCATGCGTTCCTTATTTTGTGGTGGACAGATACTAGAAAATATTCAATATTTTTACAACTTGTATCTTATTTTCCGATTTCATTGTGTTGTACAATAAACTCCGTGTCTGAGGTTAATTTACTCCGTTTTCAATGAACCACTTATGAAATGCTATCGTGTGTTTTATAGCCTGGGAATCTACTTTGGGACGACTAATAACGAATGAATAGACTCTATAGTATTCCTCGAAAAATAACGGAAATGTCAGCAGACATGAATCAGGAAGTCATGGCCGTAATTTGTAGGACCAAACAGAAGCTTGACACACATACCCAGTACGACACTGCTGTCTCCTTCTAAAGGCTAGCTCAATTATTTAATGTCCTTTGTTAACTGAAGAAAACTTAGGCTGTGGATGCTTTTGTGGAGTCTTTGGAAACTGAACAAGGGTTGTTTTTGTATGTGATTACGTTTGCCACACATTTGAAACAATGGTTCTTCAAAATGAATTAGAAAAAGTGAGCAGTAGAACGTACCATACGTTTGCCGGTGACAGGAAACAGGTCGTATACTTGACAACAACACCATCATCAGTGGTTGACTATTGTGTAATCACTCATTAAGTATGAAAATCATATGTATAGCCAACATAACACAATACGTTATCGGATGTCTTAAAATGACCGTCAATTATTTTAACGTAAGAATCATCTTGCGTATATTCGAGGCAGGTAGCATAGAATTTACTGAAAGATATTTTAAATGAATCACTCCGTCAGTCCAAGTAACTCCGTACCTAAGTATTGATCTCGAAAACTAACTTCTGCTATCTATTAGTTTGATAGAATTGAATGTGTCCGATGGAGCAACCGCTAACACACTTCTGCTATGAAGTTTCTAAGAACAATTTTTGAATGTAGTGTTCCGGAAGGGTATCATTTTGAGATAACAACTACGAGAATTTTGCTGATCTGCTCAAACCTGTATATGGACAAAAATGACAGTTCTGATGAATATCAAAATAAAAGCAATTGAAGCAAATAGACAGGCTTATGATGTTTTGAAAAGATCTTCGAGCACTTGTTGACCTGAGGATTATATCTCATCGAACAATAAGTTTTGCTTGAAACTTCAACGCAGCTTTTTGAGAATAGACGAAAAGAGTTATATGATTATAGAAAGTGGTCACAGTTTAGCCAACAGTTAACTGTACAGCGTAGTCAAACGATTTAGTTCAATTACCCACTCTGTCGTACGGTATAGGTAGCTTGCGTAAACTAAGATGAGATCTGCTAAAGTGTAATATTTTGGACGCAAACGTTGAGTACAATACATGTGCCTATTTCGGAACAGAAAAGCCGTTAAGTGCTTTACTTGACTAAACTGTGGTTCATACAAACTTTAGATTGTGAAATATGTGGCGGTGACTCCTATGAAGGCACGTGATAGACTGTTGAAACATTAAGAAAAACCAACTAATTAAGATTCACCAATTGGTGATGTCAAATTTCATGTCCGTTTTTGAATTAATTGTATAACAGTTCAGACAAAGTTAACCGCTCATGAGAATGCACTATTTAAAACATCCTACTTTCACATTTGCAGTAGTATGAATTTGGGCTAAAATGTGCAGTTGTTATGACATGATCATTTGATGAGACCATTGTTTATCCTTAAGACGTCATCTCCACTAGATGATGAACGAGTGAAATCCACACTTGTTAACTCAGGTTGTCAGTACCAGCAGAGTGGTCTAACCTTGAAACATCTC
This sequence comes from Paragonimus skrjabini miyazakii, assembly GCA_014338405.1. NCBI lineage: Eukaryota > Metazoa > Platyhelminthes > Trematoda > Plagiorchiida > Troglotrematidae > Paragonimus > Paragonimus skrjabini miyazakii. The sequence continues at coordinate 207,867 of JTDE01000183.1, read as the reverse complement.
TTAACGCAAGAACATACATTAGTAGCTGAAAGTCTGAGGAAAAATGAAAACATTATTCTCTTCAAGCCGGATAAAGGTACTGGAATAGTTCTACTCAATAAGATAGGTTACTCAAACAAACTACAGACCGTACTAGATGATCAAAGAGAAGGAATGAGAAGGACGAAACCCCTCACACAGAGAAGGGGTTGTCGAAAATACTGCGTTCTATGAAACAAAACTGGACAATCGACCCCCCAAATTTCGGACGCATTCTACCCATTGGAACCGCAATCCCCAGGTTCTACGGATTGCCGGAAGTTCACAAAGCGGGTATATACCTCCGACCTATTTTAAACATGTTCAACTCATCATACCACTCGCTAGCTAAATGGTTGTCTTCCCTTCTTAAACCCGTCAGGCAGAAGTTGTTAAAACACAGCCTACGAGACTCCTTTGACATCAACAATATAATTAGCTAGCTCAACCTAACCGGACAACAAATGTTTTCTCTGGACGTATCATTCTTGTTTACAAATATTCCATTGAATGAGACGATAAACTTTTTATGTGATTATATTGTGACTAACGACCCAGATGTCCATATATCCCCACCAGAACTGAAACAGCTGTTGTACTTTTGTACACATAACATACAACTTAAATTCAGTGGAGAACTTTATTGACAAATGGATCCTCACTGGAGCCGTTGTTTGCAGATATCTTCATGGCGAGGCTTGAGGATGACCAGTTAGAAGAAGCCGTTCGTGGACTTAGTGTTTATAAGCGATATGTGAATGATATCATATGTCTAGCTAGCGAAAATGCTAACCCAACGGATATCTTAGCCATTTTCAACTCGGCCCACACGAACCTAACATTTACAGTAGAAGCTGAACGTAACAACCAACTAGCCTTCTTGGACGTACTGATTTAGCGACGTGCTGATGGATCGGTTCAACGCGAATTCTATAGGAAAGAAATCTGGAATGGGCAGTATATCCATTTCAATAGCTTTCTCCATCACATGCAGAAAACAAAACTGTTTGACCAACACAGTCATGAGAATATATGCACAGGATATGATCTCCGATGAACCATTGTTTCTATGCACGCTGTTCTTACAAAATGGCTATCCAGAACGTTTTGTAGACAAGACTAAGCAACGTCGCGAGACCCAGGATAAACTAACTCTAGCGGAAAAGAAAGCAGTATTTATTTCATTGCTATAAAAAGAAGACACGCTTGCCGGAACAATCACTAAGAGATTTAACACTGTCATCAATAGAACATTCTATGCTGCAAAATTACGAGTCTGTTTCAACTCTACTCCAACCTTGTGTTTACGGTTAGAGGATAAAGTGCGCGTTTCTGCGGCTTCTTCTTCATTTACATGTTCCTGCGGAACTAGTTACGTGAGTCGCATGACCAGGTGCCTATCTGAACGTATCTGTGAGCATCATCCAGCCTGGATCAATAGTGGAGTCAACAAGACGATTACCAGTGCAATCGTTACAAACCTCGTTGATACACATCATTCTGTCAACCTGGACTGCTATTTTTGTCGGATTTACCTACTCAGCGCCAGTCACTAAAAAGCTGTCAGATGCCGAATTTTAGCCACAGCTGAAGCGATTGGAATTCGATTAAGAAATCCACCCTTGTGCGCAAAAAACACTCTGTTCAGACGTTGAAGTTGCCATGGCCAACCATTCACATCACTACCGATCAAAGCACCATGGTTCCAGTTGCGTCACTATGATGACATAATCGTATCAAAACGTTGTCTTCGTGTCTGACCTCACTCAAACTCGCTACCTGTTTTTGTTCGTTTCGCCACGACAGCTCTGTTTCATGTAAATGTTATGTAACTAGCTCGATGATTAATATCCGAAAGCGAGCTTGTTCGCTGCACCATTTTTTCTGAGATAATTTGAGTCATAATTAAAGTTGATGTATACAGTTTTGTTATTTGTATTAGTAATATTATTATTATCAGTGTGACCGTGATCCGCGATGGCAAGCTGACCGGAAATTAATGACTTCCGAATGTTCACTTATCGGCCCAAATTTACTCGGTTTGGTGATTGCCTATCAACTTAAAAATGGGATGTCAAATGTCGGCCTAAAAAAATGTGCATTTTGTGATCAAGTACGGTATCCAGTTCTGAGTGTGTTTGATAGAATTTGCATTGCTGGACTGTGAATTTGAAACTCAACAGGTTGCAGTGTATTACTAATAAGTAGGCTTTAGTGTGCTTCGGAAAGTGAGAAGCATTCACATCGTATGGTAGTTTCTACCAGAAATGGATGACTGCCAGCTTTGGAAGGCAGCAGATTACTTAGTTGATAAAGAATGGGAATGTAAAACACCCAAACTAACAACTGTGTAAGAGTCTGAAAGAGGAGTGTTCTATGCGGTTATAATTTTACTGTGATAATTTTTCTAATGAGTAAAAAACTAACTCAGTTGTGAAAAAATTGTAATTTTAGAGAAAGATGCTTTCAAAACTGACTAAATACACGGTTTTTCATGTGCTTCGTTTCGAATATCTTTGTCGAGCTCCAGATGACACACAGATGACCAGCAAATTCCACAGAGTTGTACGAAAATGATCCTGTAATTTTCGTCTTTCGAGAAACGAGAGAGACGGTTAGACATTTTGTGCGATGTTAGTATAACATCTCACTCATTTTTTAGTTTAATTTTATTGCGATTAACGTTAACATGTTTGCTTCAAGGAAACGTCACTGGGGTTCTAGCCTCTACCGTGACAAGAATATGCATTACTGACGAGTTTTAATAAGAGTGAACCTCGAGTCTAATATTTCTTTTCGAAGGGGGCTGACTAGAATGTCTGTCTGAATGCGAAGGTTATGATCAAATGTGAATGATGTTCAACTTGAAAAAATAGAGTACTTGATTCTGCCGCCCAGGATTTTGTATAATCATCTGCTTATTCTTGCGGAACTGGTCACAACGATTGCACGGCCAGATGCTTACCTGAACGTCTTCGTGTCCGTCATTCAGCCTGGATCACAAGTGGAGTTACCTGCGCAGGTATGGCCAGTCATATTAGTTTCAGTCCTGTCACCAACACTGCAGATTATTTTGGTCCGGTTAATCAAATCTCAACAAGGCTAACGTTGGGCTTTTTGTTCAAAATGCAATGAACGTACCCGTTTGTACTGAGAAACAGTATCTCCAGTCGTCCGAGAACCAGAAACTACCGTCGGGAACCAGTGATCTTCAAACGCAACCAAAATAAATTGTATCGAACCGAAAACGATCTCACATGGCTATTAAACGTTCGTCTTCATCTATTTGAGCTGGCTAACGGTTAGCTTTAGCTACTAACCCTTGTGTGTGTATGTGTGCCTAGGATATTTACGATTTGGTGTAAGTTGACTCAAGATGTAAAATGATAACAAAAGTGAACAACCAGCCAAAATGCATTTTATTTGCGCGTCATGTTAACAGAAATGCCTATATGTACCGGTATAAATATGGTGACAAGTTACATGCGTCTTAGAATCATGTTTTACCATTGAAATGAGACAATCCTATAGCAATGATGAACTGAGGCCGGAGTTGTGAGACGTTGGTGAATGCCTTACCCACTTGTCCCACAAATATCGATGTTAGAATCGCGTGTCACGACTTTCGAAGTGAATCTTTGAACCAGTCCAGTTTTGCTTTTGCTTTTCGTTACTCGCGACTCTTAATTTCACCTAGAGTCTACGAAACCATCTTGCGGATAGGCTGCCACAACTGACTGCCGCTTCCAAATGTGACATTTTGATCTACAGCGTGGTTTCGTAGCTTATCTGGTAGAACCCTTGTTTCTTGCCCCTGGATTGCACTTAACCAAAACCAATAACGATAGAAGACATTTATCACGAGATGTTATCGTTTTGTTCAGTCCTATTAGTCAGGAACGTAAAACATTGAATATATGGGACATGTGGATAACAACAAGAATAGAAACAGTCAACGATTGGGTCTACACGGAACGAGAACTGTCATCAGTTTCTTGGCAGATAAACCACACAAGTCAACGGTTTATACACGCGCAGTATTGATTAACCTTGTTTTAGAGAATGCAAGAAATTCGGGATCCTGATTATGCAATAATACGTGAAACGAGTTCTTGTGGTCAACAACGTGATGTGTTCCCATGATGCGGTTTGAAGTGGATGAGATCAGATTTCAGCTCACTCGCTCTGTTGCCGTTGCTTGTTGCGTCATGACGCGCACCAACCACTTGGGTATGTGTTCAGCCGTTCTTTGTCGTAGGCCCCGATCTGTTCTCCCGATATAGACGTCACCGCAACTGCAAATGCACTGATAAATTGCATGTGAGACAGAACATTTCTGTAGATCAAGATTATGAGCAGGTTGGACGACACTCCTAGCTGGAAGTAGCAGCCCCACTTCACTCACAGGTTATGTAAAATTTAGAGCAGACTGTATTTTTTGGCTTACGTCAGTTGTGATATGGTTGCCTTTGAAAGTTAGGTTGAAACAGACCTGCTTCTTAGGGACCGTACTCACGGCAGTCTTGATCAGTCTTTTCTGATTGTGAATATTGATGAACTTCTGAAGATATTTGTTTGTGAGCAGCACCTTTCTTAATATCCCCTCCTCTTCTTGCGAGAAATCCTCTATGTAGATCTGTCGGGCTGTGTGAAACAGGGCTCGCGCCGGACCTTATATGCAACTAATTGGCGCAAAGGAAGAAACCTGTAAATACTGACCGCTTCAAGCGGCTTTGTGGTGTATTGAGCGTTGTAGTTAGCCATCTTGCGGTTTAACGCGTAAAACATCCAGAAAAGATAAACTGTCATTTGTTTCTTCCTTGTGAGAAGGAGAAAAATTAAGATGAGTAAAATTAAAAGGGTTAAGAAAGGGAACAAAGTGACTATTGGTAATAGAAATCAAGATAACATCTACATATTACTTATAGGGACTGGCATCATCTATAGCATGAGACAGTTGTAATTCAGTTATTCCCAGAAATATATTCGTAAGTACCGTGAAATAGGACATTTCAGAATAAGACGCATTTTGATGTTTTGCAACCTGTCACCCCTCGTGCACGATTCCTGAAGTGTATACTTCACTGGCCTTCTCTAGTGATCTCCCAAGAACTTACCGTTCTCAACACTAACATCAATCTTTTGATGGTGAAACGTTCAGCTTCATGAGGCGGTTTGTGAAATACACTGTGTAACTTAACAACGTATTTTTTTTACACTACGTATTTCACTAAACCTTATTATATTGTACACTATTATTATCATGATTTTTAATACACCATTATATTGTACAATGTATTTAGTAGTAGCATAAACGGATACACAAAAAGAAAAACTGTCAAAACAATCTTAGGTACACACGAACTTAATTTTGTAGTGACAACCTTTATGAATGAGAGAAAGCTTCATTTGCCTGTCTGGTGATAATGTTGAACAGTGGCTTACTTTATCTGGTTTTGACATACCAATGGGTGACGCGTACTGATGATACTGGTTGTTCTTTTGTGGTGACTGCGTAATTTCCGTCACCGGTGCCTGATTTGTTACGTTTAGGTTTATTTCGGAATAATCTGACATCCTCAATTGCGTAACTAAAATTATTCTTTTGAACAACATTATCTAATCGGTCCAGCCAATTCAATATTACGCAATCGCAACCCGAATTCACTGGTCTTCCATGAAACTAAGTCAATGAAAACTTGTCACCAGGAGTGGATTGGATTGTTTGTATGTGTCCACTTGTTCCTTGTATCTATTTGTCTGACGTGCACAGTTTGCAAGTTTTACCTTTGTAATTTACGAGAGTAGACGAAATATTAACACATTGCGACATGAATGCCTTTTTGTCGGAAAAAATAGAGTATGGTTTGTATGAAAAATAGCAAATCTGTTTGATTTTGGGATAGTTAGTTCTTGTAACTTTACTACATAGCTTCTTCCTGTTGTATGACGGAATCCCTGGGTGCCAGTTTGTTTGGACCAGTGGCCGTGTGATTGTATGATCTACTTGGTGGAGTGTTTGTTCAGTAACATTCCTCCGCGAAACTAAACAGTATAAAAACGAGTCCAACATTTTACTAGCTAGAGATAAAGCTGTTGAAATGTAGTCATTGTCAGTCCCATGTGTTTGACATCTTTTGGCGAAAAGGACACCGTTTTAAACTTTTTTATTCAGGAGAGATATAAAGATATCACCAACGACAAGGCCCACTAGTATTGATGTTGTTACTAGACCTATAAATCTGTAATATTTTCCAGGAGAATGTTTGACGTTGGCGGTACATCGACTGAACAGACATTCAAATCCAGCAGGTGACCAAATAATTTTCATCTGCTCATTTTCACTAGAATATGGAACGATTCAAACTGTTTCCTTCGGAGGAAGCCTGGTTGCAAAGATGCTAAAGCCATGGCGGCCAAAAGTCAGCGTTTGTTATTTAGACAACAAATTAGGGTGTCCATCTTAAGTGCGGCTTAAGTTTGTGCCTTTCAAAATCGTTGTTTGACCAGTTTCCCGAGTTCTGCAGATTAGCTTGATAGGCAGGATTAGGCCAACTTGACCACTGGTAAGGTTGACCTAAGCGATACCTTTTGGTTGTAACATTTTTGTAAGCCGCGCACCGAGATTGTCTGAACGTTACGGTGGAATATCAGACCGGAGTTGACCGAAAGTATTGTCCTTCAAGGCTTCTAGTACTTTGATTACTCCACCTACCCTGTTCATGACCGCAGATCCAGACCCATTACTTGATTAGAACATGACCCACTGATTATTAGATCTCAAAATTCTTATCATTATGCGGCATTCATTGATAAAGACTGAAATAGTGAGGAGTTCAACCGTTGCTTTAAATAGGCCCCGGGCATCTGTTGATGGGGGCATTCATTAAGGTGGTTGGTCTTCCAGGAGTTTAAAGTATATCTAAGTTTTTCTAGGATTATTTGACTTTGGTGACCAGCAGTTGTCAACCAGGGCTTCTAGATTGCTTTTGTTAAGTTTGTCAGAAGTATTTCGGAGGTTATGTTAGAGCCAGACTTATTCTCATGTAACCGGGCATTCCATTTCAGCGGTTAGCGTTTTCCATCTCCGTTTGTTGAACAGTTTCAAAACAGAAATGTATACTTGATCAGACAGGTAATTGACTTCAAAGAAATGGCGAATCCGACTTCATATCTATAATTCAATATCTTTATAGTGTTGGGGATGCCTTACATGTTTGACATGGATCGATAGGTTTTGGCAGGTGGACATATTTTACAAGCAGATTTGAATTTGAAATGACAGAGAGTAAAGCAGCTGGAATCACGGCGATTTCCATATAATTGCTGTCCACAGTTTTGAGTGCACATTTTGCAAATTACGTAGACTGTTCCATTCATCGAAATCATGCTTATGGAGGAATTTTCAAGAGTTAAATAAGGGGGGTCTGATTAAAAAACTCACCAAAACGGATAGTTTATCGCCCGGCATGTAGTCCAGCATCTCATCAAATGGATACATCCATTGTGACAACGCATTACAGTAAACATGGTGACCAAAAGTAATAACGTAAAATGCACTCCCAAATAAACCAAGATTTCTGGAGTAGGCTCTATACGGATATTGAATACTATGATTTATGATCATCGCAACATTGGATAATTACTCGATGAGATGTAACAAGGTGGGACAAACCATGTTTGGTAGGTCCTCCATAGTTACACTCTCTTAGTCAGTTAAAGACCTGTAAGCTATAACTCGTAGCCGTGGTTTGTCTTTCTATTTCGTGTTCATAAAGTGTTACGGAGGATTCCTTCAATTGTGAGTGTATTTTGTTGATGTTTCTTCTCAGTAACAGTGCCCCGAGGATGTACTTTGTTTCTCAACAAAATGCATACTGGACCAATTGGACTGCTATGGTTCATTTGAATATCTCAAGTACAAATAGAACTGTCAAGAAGTTGATTAGTAAGTTGATGTACCTTCAACCTCTCATACTTTCTGAGCAGATAGATCGTTTTGGTCAGCCATTTTTGAACCTCTAATTTCGAATTCATTCTTCCTCTCATAAGAAGTCCTGGCGGTTTACATATTGTTACGACCAAGACTTGAACTTCGGTCCACGTTGTCATAATGTGACCGTGTTGACCACTCCACCACTGACATTACAGTTGACAAGGTCGGACAATCGTAACTAAATGGTGACACGTTTATTTGTGAGTACTGCACAAGTTATCCGTTCGCCTTGAAAGAAAGTATTGTACCTATCCCTTCAAATTCAGTCGACGTTCCCACGCTTAAGATTTCTCGGCTGAGTTGATATTAGGGAACTGGCCAAAGTTGTTGGTAGGTATTTGAGTGTTCGCTTACATAAATAAACCCGTAATCCTATTTGTCATCGATTTTCGCATTAACATAAGCCTTTCAGTAGTCCCCTTCCGAAAATGAGCACCAGACTCAAGTTATTCTCTTGTTCAAAATAGTCGGTTTTGCACATTTGCTGCACTTGAGGTTTAATACCTGATTCATGTTCTCATGAGACAATCTTGTTGATTACCTCATTATTAGCCTTCAACTATGTGCAAATGCAACTGCTGCAAGTGGTTCAGTGAAACCTGAGTGGTTGTGTGAACTATTGAAGCAGCAATTGGTCACGGCGAATGATTTTTAGTTTGGGCACGATGAACCAATAGCATCTGAATTCTGATTCCATATGTCCTTAAAGTAATCTGTAAGTTACTGTTTAGAAAGGATAGTACCTATTTGGAATTACGGGAGAGAAAGAGTTCGAAGCATCGAGTCGAACTGACTTCATTTTAAGTGAGGTTCATGGGATGTGTATTATGTCTCGTGATTTTTGGGTTGCTCATCACGGAGTCATTGTTTTAGCTATTAATGCACAACTCACTGTCAGCAGTTTGCACGAAAACAAAGTTTACTGGGGTTGGCACCAAAAGACGTAAATACCAAGAGACATGCAGAAACCATTGCCACTGATGGCAGTTTCTTTGTTTTATATCTACCACACACTGTTGCTTTTACAGTGATGTACAAATGTTAATCACTTCAACCCTTCCCGCTCTGTTTCTGCTATTTGAACTTCGAAACATTCTACCCACCAAATGTATCTGTACCATACAGACTATTGGATAGGAGTAGAAAAACGCGTGTACGAACTAGCCATGCGAGCTGACAAGTTTCACATAGCAACCTGTTAATCTCTTAGAGAGTTTGATTGATGCTTTATTGGCCTGTGCAACTATTGTGTGTGCTACTTATCACTCCCGACGGTATGATGAACGCTCAGGTCTTATCTCCAACATAAAAGAGTGTAGCGTGGTAAGTAGGAGTTAGTAGTCATTAACAGTAAGACGCAACATATATTTTGATCATCACTGTAATGTTTATATTTAACCATTAGTCTAAGTTATTTTGTTCATTTGTGTACACATTTTTATTAACAAGACCTACATCTGTAGTTGAAAGCACATACTTCAATTTAACTTGCCACCTTCACAGTAAATGGAAGGTTCTGTGCTTTGTCTCTCCAATCTGATTTTTGTTTGGAATGGTTACCGAAGGACAGAACAACGTAACAACGCATGTCACTGAACTTCTGACGTTCAGCTTTGTTTCTTACATATAGTGTGCAAATAATTATCTGGTGTCCTTCGTTTCAACTTTCTGAAGCTGTCTTCTACAGGCACGATCTTACGGTCTTTGTCCTTTAGTTGATTAGTTCCTTGATTTTTATTGGTCTTTCTGGAACTACCAATCAACCTGTCGATCGACCGTACACGTGACGTGACTGCTTTCTTGTCATGCCAGACACAGCTCCGTCTGAAACGCATAGAAATGCGGTTCTCGTCACGTCGACTTGTGAGCCTCACTTTGTATTGCTACCTCTTTGTAGTCCAAGTGCTTTTCCTACCAGAAGGTGAGTAGCCATTAGCCTTGATTACAAGGTGAGTTTACTGAACAGTTAATAACCAAATTGTGGAGTATTTATGTCATTTGTCACAAACTCGCAAACATCAATGTAAAAATACCTATAAACATTCAACGTCTTTTTCCGCAATACTAGCACTTGAATAGCAAAATTATATGGTTAACGGGAGATGCCTGTTGTATTTATCAAGTATTTATCAAGTATAGGAGACAGCGTTTGGAAGTTTGTTATTTTGTGGATTTCGACGCATAGTTGAATGGTTTTGAACTTACGCATCATAGTCGTATTTACCATGTCATAAGTTACTAGATCCCATGTTATCTGCTTAATTTCAATGTGGGTAAAAACAGATTTAGGGTCTAACGTTCATCCGACTCCGAGTGTATTTGTATACACGTGTTGTTAACGTCCATTTGGTTATTTTGGTGGCTTTCACTGATTCCGATGCCGGAATAAATTATTTCCTCAACGTCCTATCGTTACATCGATATGATTGTACTGATCAGTTCTGCCAAAATGTAGTCGCATAAATGTGTTGTGTATCGCTGTTATGTCAGCTACTTGCACTGTTTTTGTTCCACCGTGATAAAGCTGAGTATGCTTGAATTTGTACGATGATTTTTTGAAACAATTAGATTCATGAGAGCCAGTTATACTGGTCATTTCTGAGATGGTAGATTACTGTCTGAGGAAACTTCCTAAAATATTTCAGATGTACTGCACTCAAAGAACCAAAGAGAAGAGACTATTTTTAGAGCAGTGGCTGTTCATGCTTGGGAACTCCAAAGTTGAGTCATATACGTATAAATATATGTGAAATATATTGAAAGTGGACGCGTACTGCAGTAATCAGTCTAGTCTAGTGCTTGCATTATCACTGCTGTGATGTCTCCAATTATTCTGTTTGCTTAAATTACGGGCTGAATGCACAATTTCGTTGTGTTTGAGAACGACAAATTTTGTGTGGTCTATGTTAGGAGATGGGGTGTACTGTTCAAACGAAATTATTCAATGAAAGGCTTCAAGTTTCCGGAAGAAGTTGTTTCCGAAAGAAGACTGATCTTTTGTTTCGGTGAACCATTGTTTTGGCATTCATATCTTCATCTCGAAATTTACGGCTACGTAAAAAATGTCAACCTTAAGTGAGTACACTTCGGATAAAATTCATAATTGCTATACGTGATAAGCATTCTTGCGCTAATAACTCGTTCGCTAACACGATAAAACTGTATTCATATCGTTTGCATAAAACTTTGAATCTGCGGACGCTGAAAACCCACCAAGGTAATTATCGGGGCCTTGTTGTTTACCAAGATTTTCCTCCTTTTCACTGGGAGTATGAAACAAATGAGAATGTTTCAGCAAACGATCTCCTACCTACGATAGAGGAAGTAGGATATCACTACCCACCTGCTGCAAGCTTTAAAGTATTATGTTTGTTACGTACGGTCTGCAATAGTCGTATGAAAATGTTAGTGGTCTTCTGATGCTGAGCTCTGGTTACTGCATTAGACGTTTCTTGCAAAAACTTCGTATTCATTAGGAAGCGCCTCCTTCGTATCCAATGCGCTAAGTAGCAGAAAGCTGTAGTGAACTGATCCCACGTAAGGCCACCATATAGTGATCGTGGTCTTCTGCGGGAAAAATATCACGTTTGGGTATTCTCCAGTAAGGCCCGATTCTGAGAGACCACCGTGTATGCTTTCTTCTATTATTCATAACATTCTTTTATGTCGCGAATAATAGCGTGTGATAGGAAAGGCTGATGTTTGTGTTGCAACAGCAGTGTAAATCTCTGTTCGGTATTCACTGAGTAAGCTCACTACTCCGCTACTTTATTCTCAAATGACTATGCACTCTACAAGCTCTACTGTTCAACCTACAAGTTGGGCTTAGCTTCTGTAGGTTTTCCCAAGCGGTTACAAACGTGAATTAGGGTCCACACACCAAAGGGAGTCTCGAGGATCAACATATTAGGAGGGTTTGCGAGTTATGCCCTATCTGTGTTGAATGTACCTCCTTGCCATTCTAGCTTGATGCCAGAGTTTAACCTTGTAAAGCACAAAAATTAGAAAACCGTGTCTTTAATTGCAGTAGTTTAAGGTTAAGTGTGTAAAAAAATGCTAATCGCGGTAGTTTTTCACATAAAAGTAAACAAATTAGAGAAAACTTGAAACTATGGTGAAGAAATGATCTAAAACATATTAAGCCACTTATGCATAACAATAAGTCTAATTAGCCGTAAGGCAGTCAACTACAGGATGAGTGGAAGCTTTCAGCATGGTCCAATATATTTACATGTTTGCGTGCATACAAACGATTTATTTGAACACTTGTGTGCATGTGCCTACAAGAGGTCATCCTGAATGAACTTCGATGGAGGTCATTCTTCAAGCCCACCACCAAGAATCGGTGTCACGGCTAACTCTTGGTCGCCTCTGTAATGAGCAAAACGCTGCCTGATTGTTTGGGATATTTTTTTTAAATAGTAAACTCTGTTGCCTTTAGAAGAGACCCAGTTGTTAAACGGTAATTCATTCTGCATTATCACTTCGGGTCTATTTATTTATCATTCAGTCACAGCAAAATGCGTCGGATTAAATGGAGCTTGTGATGGGACAATGGCATTCAGGTGTTGTGGCGACTTAAAATGCGAACTGCACGGCGCGTTTAAAGGAAAGTGCAAAACTTGTATCGCAGCTGGATTTCCTTGCACAATGAACTCCCAATGTTGTTCGCGACGATGTTCTGCTTTAAATTGCATGGAGTTTTGATCGTATCCAAATCAACCCTTGGAAATGAAGTTCATTTGACCTTTTTCAACGAATTTTCTTTGTATGAGATGACAAAAATAAATTAATAGAAAGCGTTCTTGCTGTAGTGTTTAACAACACCTCTACATATTCCACCGTTGGTTTGCTCGTAGTTATGGAGCGTTGGAAATTGATGAATATGTGACTTGTTCATCGATTGATAGATATAGGCTAGCAGTCGAGTCGTTAGTTACTGGGTACCATGCAAGATGTATCATATGTCACTGACTCATTATTATGTCCGTGATGAAACAGGTTTTTGAAATTAATCATCAGTGGTCTATTTCCGTGCAGCTGATGAGTCAGACACAAATAAAAGTGTTTGCAGCTTGCGTGTCTGAAGGATCAAAAACAGAAGTATCATTTACACTTCGGGCTGATGTGAACAGAATCTGTGAATTACGAAAACTGCACGTTAAAGGGCTATGCAAGTTAAACTGTTTTTACAAAAGCCACGTTTAATTTGAGTTAACTCTCATCAGTGAAACGGCGAAAAAGTTGCGTTGTAAACGATGAAATGTGTTCGTTCTTTTTGAGCGGTATATGAAGTCAACTGTTCATCGTGGTGGTTAACTTTGCTTCCAAGTAAATCCAATTTTCATGTATGATTTTGCTAGGTAAGCAAATATCTTATAAGAACTCGACATCATGGGCCCTGACAGGCTATCTGCTGCACTTTGAAACCAATGCACAACAGTTACCCCTATTGTCTCCGCAGATCAACCTCATTCAGATTATTTTCTACTTATCACTGTAGCAAAAGTAACATCACTGATGATTGTAACAAAGGGGACTCTCAGTGTACAATAAGTCGTGCAGTATACGAAGCAAGCTGAATCAAATGGGTCTGGTCATACACATAATAATCAGTCACACATTTTAATTTAGCATCAGGTGCATGTTTTGGGAAGGACACCAATAAAGCACTTTCTGTCCATAAATTTTGTAATTTGGACTCCTTAAACACCATGTAACAGTAATTCCATAACTTTGAAACTTTTCGAAAATTTCCGATTTGTTACCCTGCTTCTGTTAGAACGTAAAACTTTCCCCACTTTCCAAAACAACCAGTTCACATTTGGGTAAGATAACGTGAACAAGGCAAATCAGAATTGACTTGCTGTTCCTACAGAGTCAATTCACATGGCAAATATTTCATCCCCAGACTGTTAGCATCTAGTCCTTGTTTCGAAGACTTGTTGATTTGCTTTACCAGAACACATCATCATACGATGGGATGACCGTATATGCTTGTCCTAGTACAATGGACAGAGTGAGATCAGAAAGATACGAAAGTGCCGCAAGTTTTGTAAATATTTGAAAGACCATAAAAAACAGGCTCAAACTGTTCCGTAACTGTTCAGTAAATGGACTAAGGGGACCTCAAAGTGCATGATAGTGAATAATCTGGAAGCAAACGACTCATTAACAAGAAGGACAGTTACAAAAACCACTGAGAGCTCCTTACCATAAAGCGTGCAAATTACCTATAGGGGGGAATAAAAGATACTTAGAAAATTATCATGTCCAAGACATTTATTACACTCACAATGTTCTGGATATATGTGGCAGACCTTTTGTGCAATGGACCGATGTTTTTTGTCAGAAATAATATAAACAACCAACTTCGGAGATTATCTTTTTTCGGAGGGTAAATGCTATCAAAACGTATCGGCTACGCTGTTCATCTTATACAAAGTGTGATAACTGTGTCAATTTTGAAGTCAGTTTCGAATCCAGATTCTTACCTTGAGCTACACCCAACCTACCGTTACTCACAAGCACCGGTGGAAATATAGATCATAGCACTGTGGGCAACCGGTGTAACCGAGATTGTTGCTGAGTGACTCTGTCACCTGTTTGGTTTTTCTTAATGAGTAAGAGGTAAACGAAACATTCGTTAAAGTATTCCTCATGGATTCTCCAGCCTACCTCCTCTGAAAAGCATCACAGAACTCCGTTTCCTCTATCCAGGAAGCTTACTTCCAAGAGAACATCATTTTAGTCAATCAGAATGAACGGAAATTCCCAGGACAGTCTGGAGGTAGCTGTCACATTTTTCTATTTGCTCAATTTTTATCCCACCACAGTTGTTAGTGTTTCAGTGATCTTAACTGCTATTTTTATTAACTGTTCTTCAATCCCTTGATCCATGAATATTTGTAGATAACCATGTACCTTATATATACCTTGTATGTTCTTTTATACTGCTCGCGTTTTTGGGTTGAATAATGCACTTCTTGTTTAATTTAGCTGGAGAGTGATTAGTGGGATCAGTCGCGTTATTCTTTGGACAAAGTCTTCCGTTCTGTTTATTTCGAGGTGGAAAGTTTGAGTTATGTTATCAACGTAATAATCCTGGCGTTTAGGTGAGTGGATGCATTAGCTTTGTGTTTCGTTCTTGTTATGGCTAATCAGTGTGGCAACTTTTGGCCAGTAATCGGGCTTGACTTACGATCTCGTTCCTAGTAGTTAACATTGTGAACTACACTATCATTAATCACACATTAGGCTCAACCGAATTATAATTTGCGAAAATTTGACTATATTCGCTTTTATTATTTCTTAGGTTGCTCTAACACCTAGAGAGGATAATCAATAAGCTTGACACATCCTGGCCACTGATCACGTTATCGATCCATCTTATGCATTCAGAACCCTGTTACGTCATTCTGAACCAAGATTTTTACGGTTTGCCGAAGCAGTCGCAATCAACCAACTCAAGTCACTTATCTGTGTTCAGAAACAACCGTTTCTGAATTTGACCTTTCCCTGAACTTAATGACCTGTCTTAACCCATCTATTGATGATCAACCCTTCAGTTGTTTGCTAATAGAAAAACTCCTCCATGTTATTGTAAATTTGGTACTGACGAGCCAATACTAAATATTTGCATTTATCAGTTTTCGTGTTCTTACTGCCTTGTTCAACTTAATCGGTAACCAACACCAGACAGGATTGCCACAGTTAGCTCTTCTAGACAGCTTATCAATGTTATCAAGTTGATCCAAATCTTGTAGTATGTCTCTTCCGTAATCGATGTTTGGTGAATTTTACTCTTATGAAAGTAAATCGTTTCGACTAACTTTTCAATACGTGCCCATTCGTTCGTATACACAATAGATTCCTACATGGATTTCTTTCCCTCTAAATATCCAGGGATTATTGTGAGTAACAGCACATTACAGTCATATTATGCCATTGATATTTATAACAAAGCCAGAAATATTTCTTCTTATTTCAACCTTTCAACATCTCATTCTATCCCAACTCATTCGGTCGAATTTGGTGCGAATCAGTTGTTCCGTGGTTTGTTGTCGACGGATTGCACTTCCACTAGATTGCTAAGGCATCCGTTAGGTTGAAATGAAGTCTCCTGGATACCGTTCGTTGTATACACTATCTCCCGTAGACTTTCCAGCCAGACCTCTTCGAGGAGATGCGCCTGGTTTGAGTTTCACTTTTTTTAGAACTCTCCAGTTATGCATATCTTTTGCAATAGTTGTGAGTTGAACTTCGGTCATTGCGCCATCGAACTCCATCAGATATAACTGGATGACGAAAGCGCATGACATCAACAGAAGTGGGTGTCCATCCGGATTCAACCATACATCTCCATCTGATTACTACCACAATATTGACTGTTGTAAGGGATTAACCATGATGGATCTTGTTTCAGAGAAACGCCAGTGATAACGAACCCTAACACATCTGACATCAAGTGTTTTTCAATCATTATGAGTGCTTTCGCCAGCGCAACGCAAACGCCACCACCATTCGAAGACGTTCATCAAATTTGCACATTCCGGAAGTGGCCGAGAGAGAAACTAGACGCACACCAATGACACAAAACAGAAGGATAACGTCTATCCGGTCAACCACCCATCGAGTCTGTCTGTTCACCTTCAGCTTCGGTGAAGTACATATCAAAGAAAAAACATGATTTAGTAATATATTAGAGTGACTACCTCATTCACTAAATCAACTTGGTGGTCTGTATGTGATAATCAATCGAAAATCGGTTCCATCAATCACTAGGCACAAAGCTCATAGTAAACACAGGGTAACCCACACATAGTAAACAAGTGTCCACTGACAGTTTGTCAACCACATGCAACAAACCTCTTAGTGGATATGTTAACCGTGCGTCGAACTTCCTAACCAGGTTCAGTCGAGCTCTGGTGAATTCCCCGATAGTTAGTCATTTGCATTTCGGTTAGCTGTTCGTTTTGTTTAATTTGTTCTATAAACAACATATCTGTGAAGGAAAAGAATACGAAAAGAATTCCCCTTGCAAGCTACTTCCTTCATGTGCTAAGTAGTCTGATAAAAACTAACAAATTTTTCGCGCAGGTGCGAGAGTTGTGCATTTTTCAAGTCGACAAATACACTTAAAATGTGTACTATAGATTGGTGGTTCAAGAGTACAACCTCTATATCGCTGCCTCTAATAAGTCTTTTGAAGTATCTTCAAGACTTCCGGGATAAACGTCTTGATTAATAAAACATACTGTGGGGGGATCCTCGATAGCAGAATGTGTGGTTCCGTTAAACAACCAAAACCAGACGTACCACCATGACTGATATAACCGATGATCAACTCGTTCTATCATAGTTTGATCCGGTTACTCTTTGGATTATTGAAACCATTTAGCACCAAGATAACAGGACAAAACATGTAACACAACCTTCGTTTGTTGAGTCTCAAGAATATGTAAGCGACAAGCCAAGCCAACGGTATTTTGATATGGAGTCATATTTGACGAAAATTTCCCTACTAAAAGTGACTTTTCACTAAAGTGTCACACTTTCCTAAACAAACTAGTTAACGTGTGCTAAATCTTATGCGTGGTCATCTTGAATCTCTAATTTTTGGTCACTTTCACAATTGACCAGATAAGTGCTGACCTAACAATGGGACGTTTATCAGGATCCGTAATCGCTTATACCTATATGGTGCCTTCAGAACCAGCTATTCCTTCAATAGATCTTCATGAACAGTCCGATGATGACATGTTTTATGTGCGCTACTTCCAAGAATATGTTGGCCAGCTCTGGGTAGAATACAGCTGTTTCTGAAACAGCTGTTTTCTGATTAGGGAAGCTTTGTTCCCCCTACCTGTCATCCCTATCTTTACTCAAAAACCTGAGGTTGACTCATCGTCACTTTGGTGCCGATCTTCTGTAGTACAGGTGTTACTTGGTCGAAATCTCCAATCTCATTAAATCTGCTAGGAGATATTCCTAATCACGGGGTTATCGATTGGAGTTAACAGACAGTAACTGTGTCTCCTGTCGAGACGATCGGGTAACCTGATCATTACTCACAAGCGAAAGTGGTTGAGTGTTCACATATGATAATTCGGTCATGCCTAATGTGAAGTCAATGGCGCAGTGGTAAACACGGTTGCCTCATGAACAGCGTGGCCATGGTACTAGTCCCGGCAGTGGCAAGAATATACACTACTGACGAGCTCTAATGAGAACGAAACTCGAGTCTAGTGCTTTCGCTGTTCGAAATGGACCGACTGGAAAGTCTATGGGAATGCGACAGCTGCGATCACTTGTGGGTGATTTTCAGATTGAAGGTAAAAAGAAACAGTTGCTCGCCAAATAATTGTTCACAACGGGTTTCTCACAAGTTTTACTCTGAAGTGTACTAAAAGAGGGCGAAATCGATCGATAGCGTAATCAGTGGCTGGCAAGCCCCAGTGAATCTTGTTATACACGAGTAAGAATGTAACCACTTTAATTTACTATGGACTAAGGTGCATTTTGGAGCTACTTTCAACTCTGTTGATTTGAGATATGAACCAAATGATGGAGAAATTCGACGCACCTGGAATAACTTTAGTTTACTTCTGGGACTGATTGCATGGACCTAAGGGGAGAACATATGAAACAAGTATCTTGCAGCACATTCAGAAGTGGCTGTTCAATGTTGCTGAGTCTTCTAGCATGCTATTTTAAATGGGCGGGACACATTGTCCACGTGAAGATTGCTGTCCATAAGTTTAATCGTCTGACCAGAGAGCATTATTTTCCTGTTGCTAAAACGGTAGCATTGTTTCCGTTAAATAACGCATAGTAGGTAACCTGTCATCATCATGTTGGAAACCATGAAGTTATGTTATCTTCGGTTTAATTTAATTGTTCTACCTATTGCGGTTATGTGTTTTCCTTCTATCTCACACTTTATTGATAACATGCGTACCGTGTCTGAGGGGTTTACTTGAATTGTCCGCTAGGTAAACCAAACTCGGGAGTACGACGCTGTTGGATGCATATTGCCTGTGAACTGGTTGCTCTTCATGAGTTTAGATATGAAGGTTCTACACTTCCGATGTGATCTCATTGCCTTTTCTGTCACTGCGTGAAATTATCCGGAGTCCAGACGTAATATTTTGTTCTGTTCTAAATTATCAGATATTATAAATTATTTATCATTGAGATAAAAGCTACAAATCTATAAAGTGACTATTGTGAATGGATCTCCCTTGTTAAAGATGTGGGGAGGTGGATGCGAAAGGCCTTGTAAAAGGTCGGCCTTTGAGGGGTGACAGTGCATAAACAATCTATTGATAGTACACGTAGCTGCTAAAATGGCTCGACTTCATAACTAAAGCTAAAGTTTTATCAAAACTGTTGTCCACATGTTGTTTGAAATGAGACTGTGTGTAGTGGGGTGCCGGGTTAAGAACATGAGAAATGTGCTGAAACTGCATATTAGGGTCAACTGATGTTTATTTCCATAATCTCAATTGATATTAACAACGAAAACATTTTTATTTTAAGGACCACATAAGCCCTGATCTCATTCATGTCTGATTGAGGAAGGTGAGTTGATATCAATGAGAATATAATGTGACGTATTCATCATATTTTGAGGGAACTACTAAGCTTCATTTAACATGTTCCACAGAAGAAAAAATATGGAAGAACAGAACGCAGTGACATTGGTTGCATGTGAAATTCATTTTCACGCAAATAGGAAAGGTATGCGGTCTTTTTAAACATAAGCAAAAGACATCACCAGATCTAGCGTATTTACCTCCAAAGGTTTCGCGCGAGCAGGTTGCCACAACTTATGAATCTTTTGGGAGAGAATTTGTTATTGGCTTAGTTGTCATTCGGTTCAATCACTAGATTGGTATTCAAATTTACAAATTAAACACATTCCGCAAGCCAGTAGTCAAGTTGCTGGAAACTGTAAAGGTCATATCATAAATGGTTTCATTTTGAATGTAGGTTTGTGTCATTACAGCTCTCACGCTACAGCCATTGAACTGTATTGAAAAGAAGACTGCTGTGCCGTTGATGTCAGTAGAATACCACAGCGAAATGTATACAGACATACTCGACAAACCCAGTTATTCTCATATTTTTAGTGGAAAGTCTTCTGGTAACTGCGGTAGAGATCAAACTGAAAACACGAAACGACGGAGAGCTGTCATTCTACTACTGGCGCACAGAACAGAGACTCGAAGATGAGCTCTTTATTTGGAACCTTGGGTGGTTATTGCGAATCAGTACCGGTAAGATGTCCCTGAAGAACTTCATGCTTGTCATCTTAGGTGTTTATAAATGTAGACGCTTGACACAGATTATATTTGGTTGTCAACATTTGATGCTGATGTTGAACATATGGTTTAGATAAGTCCAGAGTGCCAAGAACACGAACTTTCTCCGGCTTCAAGGTGTACCATTCCACAACAGTGGTAAGCTGAACCATGGAATCAAATTCACTCCACTCAAGTTAAAACGATTGATTGTGTTCACCGCATTGCTGCATTTAGAGCATCAAACATCATCATCATTAAACAACATCAACATAACGGAAAGTGATCTTACGTTTGATCCTAAAGGGCCGCAGCGTGTTAAATCGGGGTTAGATTGACTTTAACGACACCGTATTAACCACATTTCAATGGCCTAGTAAATACACCAACGTGTATGGGTGAGACAAAACCGGGAATTGTATAGAACCGTTTGGCCGCACTTTTACTCCAATATCGAACGACTCTACCCGTTGTGACTGAACGGTTTGGCTGTAGGCTACTGATGAGATAAAAGCTGCACATCAGCTATGAGCTGCAACTGTCCCCCCCTTGGTTCATAGGTTGGTTCTTGTAGAATTGCATTAAAATGATTTTTCGAAGTATACTACGTAGCTGGCAACGTACGAGCACGGGGAGAGAGGTTCGTCAAGATGAAACCTCTCAAGAGAATATATATGCAGGGAATGGTTACTTCTAGTGGCAATAGCATAATAGGAAAGTGACTGGATGACAGGTAGACACTGTATCTTCACCTAGATCAAGGACTAAGACAACATGAATGAGTGGAGGAGAAATGAACCGAATTCAAGTAAGCTACTGACTCTCTGTAGGCACCAAGTGCTGATAATCGAACGTTCCGTTGGCCCACTATCTGTGCGATTGTCCACTTATCGGCAGTGACTCACAGACTGAGGTTAAGAGGGCTTAACCTAAACATGGAAAGCTATTGTGATCCTGAGTGATCCTGTTGTACACGCTTATCAATCTGGGTCTGCATCCGTTTGCATCAGCCTCAAGAACACACACAGTCGGCCACACACTGAAGTGACCCTCAGTTACTTATGTGCGTAGTCGCTACAAAACGGGTTAGCCAGGTCATATGTAAAAAATACAGTGCGTTCAGTGACTATGTTTGATGATTATCATATGAAGAGCTGAAGATGGTTACATGTTTTAATGCCCATAACTGCTCACAGGTTTTTCATTCGCATGATCTTTCGAGCTGGTACGTCTAACGAAAAATCCGTCAATGTTTCATACTACGACTACTGTCCGATTTCTTGTTTGAGTGATTATCGCTGAGGATCTCAAGTTTGAGCTGGGAGTAGTCAGGTTGATATTTCGCTGCAGACTGGTAAAGGAAATCTACACAATTTCCAGAGCAGAATACTAGTCAACCGACGAGTTTCCACCCGAGGTGAATGCAGCAGTGACAGGATCGTTGCTTATCAGCCCAGCTAAAGCAGTGAGTACGGGGAAAACGCGAGAAACAATAAGTAAGGAGTGACTTAACCAAAAGTAGCGTAGTTCGGCCTCATAATGTGAGGGCTGCGGCTGACAGACAGAATGGGTTGGTCAACGTTGACACTTCAGGGGAGTGTCAACCTCAGTTGAGGGGAATGTCAGGAGGTGTGGATGAACTGAAAGTCACGTAAGTCGTCTTGTGGACAAGCGGATGCAGCCTGAACGATTAGGCTTTGGTGATCATGAACAGGGAATTGAAAAATCGGATGTTCAATCAAACCAAACATGTATACGGTAACCGGAAGACTTGATTTGGACAGCTACTAATCAATACTACACGTTTCTCTCAGATAGCTGACCTGATTTGGGAATAGCGAATTTATTCACGCATCTAATTAACTACTGGCACACGTATCACTTAAGCAAATGATCATGGTGAAAACTGGCACATAATGTACAGTGTGAGTAGCGTATATTGAAGGATTGCCTGTGGGCTATTGCTTGTCAGCGTTACAAGTTAAATCAACGTGGTGTTTAACATTTCCCTGTTCAGCATGAAATGGAATCAGGCAGAGTTATTGAATGGGTAACCGTAAGTCCAAGGAACAAAGTTTAGTCATAACAACGGCGTTGCTTGAACAGCTGTTCATTTGGAGTCATGAAATCTCAATGGGGTAGTGTATTCTGGAAGACTTTTGCTTTTGTACTGATGGTCGGTGTCGACCAAAAACTTACTTCGACCCGCTCACCGAGCTGGTTACCAGCCGATAAGAGCTTTGACTGGTAACATGGACAGAATTATCTGTTTGATCGTCTCTCCAGACTATCCTTACATGATGAGTTCAGAAAGTAACGAAGACAATGATGGAGTTTTGGTGTGAGGGTGAGCATTATGAAATTTCACAGTCACAATTTCCAAGCCTTGCAGCAATAGTCAGTGTAAACTGACAAACCGAGTGGAACTGTGACCACGTACATTAGCGGAGTGAGTACAAATCACACACCAGCTTTAGGTTGTGTTGAGTCCCACATATGGATAACAACTTCAGTCGACCGTGGAGTATCCCACGTGACGGCAACACTTTTGTACCCCGAACCACTATACACCACATAATAGCGAACGATACGATATTTCTAAGAAATATCAGGTATTATGTGTTGTATGTAGCACTGCGACACAGCAGCACTGTCCAGCTCTTTAGGCCGCGACACTGCGACTCTTTTGTAACCAAATACATGGCTAGCAAAGCTCAGTAGAACGACGTGTTCTCATCACAAATAGAATGTGTATCCTGTTGTACGGCTATGTTTCTTGTCCACTGATCTGTAGGAATTGGAATGACCCCATCCAGTCAACTGAATCATCATGGTAAACACATCACCACACCTCAATGCATCCGTCTGTATATGCTCTCTAAGTAGCTTGTTGAACTTGTCATGCTCAGATTCAGGTCAGTTGGTTCTCCAAAATGTCGTACCCAGTGTGCAACCTATCTTGATGTTGATAACCTTTTGCCCCACAGTTCAGGAGGTGAAGTGAGCTACGAAGACGTCTGTTTGATCGATAAACGTCCCACACAGCGCCTGACAAAAAAATGTCCGACAGGGTCATCGGTCCGAGCTCTGTCGGCAGGGTTAGTGGCAGTGCCAACAATACATTACTCTGTTCATTGTTCGGCCTTGCCCATGGCTACGAACACTGCTACAATAACTACTCAGGTTTTTCACGCACTTCCATGCGATGCATCAAGAGGAATGATGTTTTACTGCTGTACAGTATGCTGAACAACACATCCTGTCTTGACGCCTCTAACTAAACGATGCACGGTCCTACGGTGAGGATGTTCGACTCTGATGCTTGTGAGTTTCGTCTAGCAAAAGAATTGACAAGCATGGAATGTTGTCCCATCAATGCATCCATCTGTCATATTCCACAAGGTTCCACTGCCTCAAATGATGAACCGAAACAGTCAAAATAACTTCCGCCGCCATATCCAAATTTTGGTAAGTTCCAACATGTTATACGATTTTTGTGATTCACATAGATTCGGTATACTGCTATTTACGTGTCATGTGCATTTCTACTGACGTTATTCACTCTAGGATTTTATCTATCTTTTACACTAATAAACTAACGACAACATTAAAAATTTGGTGGGCTCGATCGGACGAACATGTGAACTAACTTCCTGTCGATTTGGAATTTCAACTG
>JTDE01000183.1:148796-165313 GCA_014338405.1 Paragonimus skrjabini miyazakii | reverse complement strand
GGACTCTGGGCACAATCAGTAAGAGGGTATTTTGACCACCGCAAGTTTTACAGGTAACGTGGTAACAAAACAGTGACTCAGTGGCCCGGAATGACGATCGCCAGACGGGACATCGACAAACCATCCAACACGTCAACATCATATCTGAAGGAATATACACGTATGCAGGGTTAACTATATTTCCCCCACGTCATCTTCATCACTGATGTGATGCAGTCTAATTTTTTTTTTATAGATAGTTTTATTCCATCGTTTATGTTACTGTTTTGTAAGATGCCAGTTATTAACGCTTCGATTCCGTCCACACATTCCCAGTGACTATAAGTTGTATATGTCGATTACTTATTACTTTATTATGCATGGAACCAGTTTGATCTGATTAAACTTTCACTATTCAGCATTGTTGTTACCAACTCAGTAGGTTTACAGCTGCCCTGCTAGACTGCGCATAAACTTGGACAGCAACAGATTCTATATATTAACACTATATCGAATGGCATTCTGGTGTTTCTCAGCAGGTTTGTACTGTAACAGTCGATATCCTTTAAAGCTTTCAATCTAAATTGTGTTGATGTTGACACTTGGTAAATTGGTACGTGTGTAAACTGTCTACCTGATTGAGCGATTGCTCGGATATCTCAGTGACGTGAGGCCATTGTCAATAAGTTTATTCTGTGGTTATCATCTGATAAGTGATTATCTGCTAGTGTTGATGATATTTTAACACTTTCCCACTGTATTGACTTCAGTGACCTCTTTACTGTCCTGTCGCTGGAAGTGCTGACATACTGTACTCACTCGGAGACTGTAATTTCATCGGTCATTTCCAGCTTTTCACCATTAACGATAAAAGATTTATGTTAACGTTTAGTTTACTCTCGTCAGTCAAGAACGCAAAATAATAGAATATACAGGATTTGCGGATAGCAGCAACAATAGAAATGGTCAGCGATTGAGTGTACATGAAACAAGGACCGTCATCAGTTGAGTTCTGTGGTTTATCACAGAATAACCAGCTGACTGGCGGTATATGGGCGGATAGCAACTGATTTGAAGCCACTGAAAATCAGGTAAGCTTAGTTAGTTCACTCTCTGTTTCTTTCAATGCGACCATCATGTGCCTCAAAACATGTGTGTACTCACAAAAAGGTCAATCTGTTCTCAATGTTTCCATTACAAATCAGATTAGATAGAGTAATACGAAATGAACGCGACGCGATCTTTTTCCAGGTATTTAGTTCACATACAATGGAGGCTATACGGGACCTCTGAAAGATGACAAACTTATATGTCACATGCAGGGCCTTTCGTTAACATCTTTATCAAATAGTGTTGTAACTGTGTTCAAAGAATTATGATTTTGAATTCGGGTTTGTTTTTTGGTTAATCTGATCATATGCCAAACTACACATTAAACCATATAAACTGTTGATTTTCCTTTATTACTCATTTGTAAGATATCCGCACAAAATTGTGTATGAATGAAGTCATACAGTTTGAGCGTCGTGTTTAACATGTTATCGATAAATGGATTGAAAATAACACAACGCTACGAGCAAGTTGTAATACTTTACGTTTCAACCACCTCCGGTGACCTTCATCAGGAGTGTTGTAATCGAAATCACATTAACAACGTGTGATTTCGATTACAACACTCCTGAGGAAGGCCACCGGAGGTGGTTGAAACGTAAAGTATTTCAATCTGTTCATAACGTTGTGTTATTATCAATCCACTTATCATTAATCTATTGATTTAACCTTTGCTTTCAGTATACCGACTATACTGTTTTTATTCATCAGTGTTATTCAGAGGTGTGTTAACTTGTTTGACAGTTTGAGGATGCATTGGTGTAACTCTAAATGCTCATTGATGGTGGCACTGAGGACAGTGATTCAAAGATATGCTTACTGGAGTAACAGGCAAAAGCTTAGGAGTATCCTCCTCAATCACATGCCTCATGTTCGACTCTGAATTGCAGCAATGTGAAAAGCACCGATTGCCATTAGTTGTTTGAGCGTGGTTACTGTGTAAACATTACTGATGATTTGTCAGAAATGGAGTACTGATGGCATTTGGTGGATAAATTTTACCTATAGAATGGTGCATACGCATGCATATACAAGAACGTTAACCAAACGGGAACCTTTCATTGCTCTGTTCTTCATATTTCTCTGATGTCTGGCAGGCTGGATGGGACCATTACCGAACGAAGTAATAAGTCCTGGTGTTTCCATTGGTTCAGTCAACACTTAGAGTGATACCGCACCTGTGTACGGTCCAGTTGAAGTCATTTGATACAGTTAGATTGCACTCCAGTTTTAAAGGAATGTGTAGTAGGGATAGACGTTGAAGCCCCTTCAGAAGAGAAAACCATTCAAAAGAAGGCTGGTATTTCATCTGGGAGTCATGATTTCTAATACAGCGAGAATAGCATCTCCAAGGCGGTGGCCCTTTTTCAAGGAAACTCCCTAAGGGGTTGTTGTGTCATAAACGGAACGTTCCATTTGGGAAAAGCGAACGTACCATACTGATAAGACTGTGTTGTGTTCGGTGTAAACATATGGGCTGGCAATCACAAGACTGTATATGCAAGCTGGACTTTACAAAGATCGTTCTATCATATGATAATAACACGTAAATGCCTACGGACATAGTCACTTTCACTATTGCTTCAAACTGCTAGTAAACTGTTTGCTATCAGTTATAGCAAGTCATTGTTTGGTGACGTTTATTTCAATGCATTACTTCAAAGGGATTGAATAAGAGAAGCAGCTAAATCGTCGCCATCACCAGCACCATCATCGACATCTTTCCGGTGGTTGATGCTAAGCCGTTACGGTCATATGAACACGAGGATAGGACAATACCGAATCAGCCTTGGGTTACGAGAAATGAGGGAGCAAGTTCACTGCATGAGGTTCTAGGTACGTACTAAAGCGTTTATCACTGAAGTGCAAACATCTTGAAAGCAGTCAATCAAGTTTGATGCCAGAATGAAATGGTGTATGCAATCCATTTGCTACCTTGGGGATTTCACTTTATCGCTTCGATAAGTGTGCCTATTTCCACCTATGTATACCTGGACCATTGTTTCGTTCAGTCACACCCGTGCAGAGGTTATCTTAGGACAAACCAAATGATAGACTGAAGAAAAGGAGATGCGTCGAAAATTCACCCAAATGTCTGGGACGTTAAAAGTTGTGCAAATGGAAGAAAAACTACAAGCACTACCCCGTACGAGAAAAATGCATCAGAAGCTCATAAGCTCAGAGTTGTAAATGTGGCAAATTTCGAGACGTTTTTCTTAACTGAATGATAGTTCGTTCAGTCTTGATGCGTCATTTGAGAGAACTAGCTGTTACGTAAATGAGATGAAGTCAAGGGATTACTCACAGGTTTACACTGGTAGACTACACTCGTACTGGAACAAACGAACTTCAAAGACGAGTTAGAAAACCACACCGAAGCAATTCCGAATACCAAGTAACTATTAGGAATTCCATAACCTGCTATTAGCATGTTGAATAAGAGTTATGGCAATAGGCTAGGAAATGTTGAAATAAATGTGCTAGGAGTCAATGTTGAATTCAGTTCATCTGGTGAACAATATTCAGATTTGTTCGTGTGTGTTGTGAGGCCACTGACAGAGTGATCAAAGTGACTGTGAGAAAACGGTGAACGTCTAAGTCCTGGTATGTGACAGATTATTCACTACTGTTCTGCTTTGAGATGACGAACCTGGTGTCTGGTGCGTATAATCAAAATGGACTGGTCAGTAGTAGCCAACAAACTATAAAAACTGTGAACAAATAAAGAAATTAATCTGTTTATTGCAGTCGAAATCTGGAATATTCAACAAGAGTGTCGTATGTCCCAACTGTCTTGGGATGTTTACCTGATCGGTCGTCAGCTACTTAGGTTAATCGTTTTTCCAACCACGTGGATCGACTAGATCACTCCTATTCGCTCAAAATTTACCTACCGAGTATCGCGTTCAAAACGGAAGGTGTTTAAATCGATACGTTTGCGTTACTTCACAGGGCCTCACTTTATATAGAGAAAGCTCGTAAAGGGCCAATATATTTCTTCTGACTCACATTTTCAAAGACGAAAACTTCAAAAAAATAGTGGATCCTAGTTATGCTCAAATTTGAAACTGGGCTATATCAGCTTAACTATTACAAAATTCCGCCTATGTGGGTGGGACATCAGAACCAGGGTTATAAGTTCCACGTTCTCAATGTGGCTTTTTTAATACTAGTGATGCGCATGACATTTCAGTCAAAGAATTGAAATCGGTAGAAGATGATTGTCTTTCTGTTCAGAGTACTAAAGGTTGTTTGTCTTATATGATTAGACAGGAACGATTACGTTTACTCCAGACTAAGAAATTGTTAGGCCCAGAAGAAAATACTTCGTTATGCATTTTTGTTTATTTCTATCCTGTAGGTTAAATTTGAAAATCCCACGTTACTTTTGACAGATGCACACATTAGTGTCATGGTTGATAAACTCCGGAAGCGTTGTGCCTTCGTAATTTGCCAGATAATTATAATCGTTTATTGCTTCCGGTATCTACAACGTCAGTACTCCTCCAAGCTGTTCCAAATAACTTGATCTATGGCGAATATTTGCACATGTTTTGAAACTGCGTGGCCTCAGTATGATTGCTACAAATTCAGACTGAATCCTATGGAGACATCGTAGAACGTTTTATGCCGGTTATTCTAAGTAGGAGACGAGTAGAGAACAGAGTTCAACAGTTCACTGTACCTTAACCGTAACTTAAGTCACAAACAAAAACTAACGGATTTGCGTCCTGTTACGGTCATTCTTTAGTCTAAAAATAGTTGTGGTTGTCAAACAGATAACAGATAAGCAGACCAATAATGTGAAGTCAACGGCACAATGGGAAACATGGTTGCCTCATCAAAGCGTGGCCGGAGTTCTAGTCCCGGCAGTGGCAAGGATATGCACTACTGACGAGCTTTAATGAGAGCAAAACTCGAGTCTAGTGCTTTCGCTGTTCGAAATGGGCCGACTGGAAAGTCTATGGGAATGTGAAAGCTGCGAACAATTGTGGGTGATGTTTAATCTTTACGACAAATAACAGCAGAAATTTATATAAGAATTTCGCTTTCAGTCTTCATGGGCTTCTGGGGTATACTTCAATATCTAAAAGTCATACTTAACTCTAGAATGAGACAAAATCGGTTTGAATTTGCAACTTCAGTCTTTTCGTTCCAAACCACTACACATTGGGACGCCGATCTTGTGAACTTTACTTGGTATTGTTAGGTTAACCTTTCACCTTCCTTACCTCAAGCCACTTCCTAAAGCGCACTGTACACGATCACATCTTGGACTGCCAAAATGTACACTGGTGCAAACGAAGCACTCACTTAGAATGTACATCATGGATTCGTTGAAGAATACGATTTTTTCTGGCAATAACAAAGCGAGGATGAGTTACATGACTGATGGTGATCACAAGTGAGCCATACACAAATTTATAACATAAGATGCGTGTATTCATGCTATTGCCTGATAATATAGGTGAATGGAGTAACGGTGACGTGTGTACTGTTTGTAAGTTAACCTTTCGATCAAAACGATCGTAGAAATTACCACTGTTTAGTTTAACGTATGAGCCTTCATCTCCGCATGAAGGCTGAGTACTCGTTACGAAGAACTATAAAATGAGTGGCTCGGACAATTATCAAAGTTAGCTGGTTGCCTTATACCAAACGGAAATTTTAATTGTACTATTCATAAACCGAAAGTATTAAGTCTTGCTTATATAATTCTGATCAGTCTGTGGCATCAGTTGTCACAAACCCTACGTTAATTAATCATTAACATGCAAGCGAAAAAATCCATCATTTTGCTGGATAACTAGGATTCTCACACTCAGGTTGGCAAAAATTTAGACACACCCAGAAGTGCATATCGAAGAATGTAAGGGAATATTATTTTACAAAGTGGATAATCTTTGCCCTTGAAAACTGTTTATCCACAAGGTAATTCTCATGTTTTTTTGACTTGGTTCTTTGTATCTTAACCTATTCAGCCACGTTGACTTATTCGATAGTGAAATTAAATCAGACTAAGTATGATAACACAAGTGATACGCGGCTAGTTGTGAAGCACATTATCAGTTTCATGATTGTTGCAACTCTTCATGCTTGCGGCGAATTGTAACCAGTAACCGTATATACTACTTATGTTACCGTACCTTGAGTATTTACAGTGTCATTCAAGACGTTGAGGCAAACTGAACTTATGCACAATTTCACTTATTGCTCTCAATATGAGTACTGATCTATGGTCTTCATTGAGTCTGAGATAAGCGGCACAACTAACTCACAATTGAATCAGAATCTACAACCTTAAGGTGTTTGCCGTCACCGCAGTAGGATGTTTTCGAGTTTTTCGGGTACGCATACCCGAATAATGACACAAACTACGAAACCGGTCGTTTTTATCTGTCGAACTTTGGTTGATAAGCATAAACTACTTTCTAGATCAACTTTGATTGACAGAATAACAATCGATGTGAATAAATGAAGCTGTGCGTGTAACATTGAGTTAGTACATTACTGCCTATTACCAAAATAAGTTTACAGTTTGTATCCTTTATAGGATTCTGGCTTTACATCAATCATAAAATATCTGCCTAATCAGACTAAGCAAGGTCCGTTGGTTCAGTTAGTGTTCCTACCATCGACACTGGTCTACAAATTACGCTGAATCTACGATTAATAGCAAAACTAACTCGCAAAAGAGTTAGAATTCACAGAATCAAATTTGCTATCTGACCGGCTGTTGTTCCTCATTCATTAACAGATATAGTGGAGGTGAAATTTCTATCAGTAGAAGTAAAACTTCTTTACATAAACTTTAACTAAAAATGCAAACCGTTGGCTGAACTCATGCTCCGCAGGTTAAGGAACACATGTTTCTGCACAACTGCCATTCGAATTCACCTTGTACCCGCTCGTACAAGTGAAACCCAACGATCTATTGATTTAATGCAAAAATTCCTCTTGTTTGACCTCATATTATCATGTGCATGGATTATATGAGGACTACAGCTAGGAATGAAAGATTAACGTGTGCGAGTTATGAAAAAATCTTAGTGTTTATCCCTCGCTGGTCAAGCTTCAGACACAGTATGCAGATAACTAGTTTGTAGTTAGAATTGCACAGGTAAGTTTGATTGTAAACGCCGTCGAAACTACGAAAGCGAACTACACGGAATCGAAAACTTGAGCACATGGTGGCCTGCCTTAGATCGAACTAGCCGAATTGCATTAGTTGTTGAAGAGAATGATAATTCAGACGTTCTTATGATATTTATCATATGTTCTAGCTTGTTTTTCTTCTCCTTTACGAAACTCACTATCCATAATTTATTGCACTGATTCCATATGACCACATCTCCACGTGGGTCGTTGAATAGATCGCATTCTTGGTCACTGCTTCGGTACGCTCAACTTGTGACCAGCTGTTTTCAGATCGGTATATTGATTTAACTCTTGTCCGCTTTAAACGCTCTCAAGTTAATAACAGATGAATTTAGTGTGAGCAAATTTCTTCAACGTATGTGAAGCAGTACTCATATGAAGTTCTTAATATAAATGTCAGTGTTTTATTTGGTTGAACTGCAAGCGTAAAAGCGTTATGCAATGTTAACATTTTAACAAGTCCCGTTAATCACACTCTAAGTGCCATCTTAAGCATGGAAACAACGATGAACGGAGCGAACTTGAGGTCAAAAGGTCACCACCAAAGGAAGTATGTGAACTAAATAGTCGTCTTTTCCACATACGCACAACTGGTTATCTTTGTTTAATCGACAGGGCCTAGTTCGTGGCCAAAAGTTGTTGGTTCACATGACGTAATAAGGCCGTACTGAAATGGTGACCTAAGTAAACATTTCGACTTTTTGACCCATTTTGAGATTGTGGTTAAGCGTTTGCGTAGGGTAGTTCTGTCCTATCCAAGGTGAGGTCAATGGTTCAGTGGCAAGCGTGGTTGTCTAATGAAAGCGTGGCTGGAGATCTAACCGATACCGATGAGCTCTAACCCAAGCAAAACTCTGGCCTAGGGTCTTTTTTGAGCAAGGCTGACTAAATCATCCATGGCATTGCAACAATTGTGACCAATTTTGAACAATATTCCACTTGTTCGAACAAAAACTTTTAACACTTGCCAATAATTTATTTCGCAATGCCACTAGATGTTGCGCTATGTCAGTCAGTTGACTACCAGGTCGTATCAACCATTTGGGAAGTTGGACTATTTGCTTCTGTCGACACAACTCTCACTGTGAATGCAAATGTCATTATAGGTGATATTTGCGACGGAATAGTATGGGGCTCACTTCTGGGGTTTGCAAAACTTCAGTTCATTAATTGATACAAAAAGTAACAGTTGAGCTGCCGATAGAAGATCATGGACTACTTTGATGAATAAGTACGCAATCTGATTTGCTCGGTGGAAAACTTTTTCTTCGGTACTGTGAACACAGTAGACCTTTCAGGTTCATTTTCCGCCGAAGATGGTTGAGTGTTCACATATGATAGTTCGGTCGTGCCTAATGTGAGGTCAGTGGCGCAGTGGTAAACAAGGTTGTTTCATAACACAGCGTGTCCGTGGTTCAAGTCCCGGTAGTGACGCTGATATGCACTACTAACGAGCTCTAATGAGAGTAAAATTCGAGTCTAGTGCTTTCGCTGTTCGAAATGGGCCGACTGGAAAGTCTATGAGAATACGACAGCTGCGATCAATTGTGGGTGATGTTCCATCTATATGAATATAAAGTAGTCTGGGTATCGCTTGTCAAGTCGCGCCTTGTCAACCCTAACAGCTCTTGAAAATCCGTGTTCCGTTAAACACAGTGTTAACTATGCCGGTGAGTTTAAAACTGCTAGAAATATTGGCCGGTATTTGGGGCTTCAGCGGTTGCTTACGCACCACGGCTTGTTTCCATAAGCAGAGACGTCGGTATGTGTGAGTTGAGCGTCGTACTCAAACTTATGACCAGGCTAAATGTAGGTAGAACACTAGATTAGGAATGTGAAGCGAATGGAATATAAAATATTAGTGCTTGGAAAACTTAGTCATATAAATATTGACCGTAGGTTCCTTTTGATCAATTTAGGAGAAGTCGATGTTCTATTTTGTCACCAACCCGTTAGTTATCGTGACCCACAATGTTTTATAAAATTGTATAGCATAAAAGATCGTGTTGCTTTATTCCCATATACTCTACTTATATATATATATATATATATATATATATATATATATATATATAACGGATCCTAGTGTGGACTTGAAATGTCACAACAAATCGTCCACTACTTACTGTGTGCCCCCTTTTTTAAATACTTTATATATATATATATGTAATAGACCGTCGTCATAAGAAACACCGTGATGAAATATAGGACGTTACAATAAAACTATGGGACAATGACCCGCCTCCCTACAGTACAGTGGAATTTTATCAGTTTTGGCGAACATCGTCTGATAATAAAACAACCTGGTCGTCTCCATACAAACTTGTATTCGCTAAGGCAAACTATCCAGAGGGGACAGCAGTTTAGGATCTCATGACACCATCGTCTGTTCGTTCTGTGTTACCAGCTGAAAATGAGCAATGTTCACGCGGAACTGAATCAATCAAAAATTGGATGCTGTTAACGATGACCACCAGATGAACATTGTTCAACTCCGTTGGTTTAATTGAACGGAATTTTGAAATTAACTATGTGTCATTTCGGACAGTGGAAAGGCTCCTATGAGAAAAATTTGTACCATGACCTCAAAGCAAACAGCATATCAGTGGATTATATGACTTATTTCACCCACAGGAATGATTGATAATTTGATACGTGTGAGCGTCCATATGCATCGACCAGACAATTGAACTGCTGGTTGAGCCAGCTATGAAGGTGCTGCCAAAAAATAAAGTCACATATCGCCTCAATTTATTTCCAGCCAGATTCTGATTGACCAAATGAACAGCAATCTGCTTCATAAGCCTACCAACTTCAGACACAAAAATGAAATAACGATGTGCAAGTCAGGCCAATACGTTATCATATTTTGAAAATTGAGAAGTTAGTCAGACGTTCCGTAAGTTTCGTAACACGTTTGTTATAACCAAATGGCTAACACAAGTAATTATTTTTTGGTCCCTCAACTTTTGGTATAACGGCGTTCTACTGAGTATATGTACACTTATTCCAGGTATGTTCAGTCCTAATACACTAATCTTGCTGCTGTAGAACTAGGTACTACAGTGAAGGCTTAAGTGCAGGTTCGCCACGGATTCCAGTTCGAACTCGATAAGTCTCAACGAGAACGAATTCTGATTTATTTGTAACATCCTGGAACCAACACGTTGGAATTCTACATTTTCTATGAAGCAAAAATATTGACTGGATATAAGTTAAGCGACAATGTTGTCAATTGCGAGGAAAATCCATATTACTGGCGTCACCCCTAAATTTCATGTTGGCAATTACTTAGCATTTCAGTTCGTGGTAACTTACGGGGAAGAATTGTTTCATTTACGAACCGCAATGTATTAATTCTCCTGGGAACTATGATGTAGTTGTATTTCGTACCGATTAGTTTACAGATAGTCTGTTACTATCGGGATATGTTGAATAGACCTTTACTTCTGCATTGACCTGGCTGTGACTGAAAATTTTCTTTTACCAGTATACACAACAAACATGTCGCCATTGGTTCACTGTTTATAAGTTCTCAAAATCCCATACAAAGTGAAAAATGTAACTTTGCTTTTACTGCTCCAGAACAAATGGCAATCAGGAACCAATAGTCCCAGCCCGAACGACATAACCCAATCAGATGTGACCGGTACCATTCTACCCGGTAATTATCAGTTTATTCGGGTTAGTTTTCCACCAATGTGCACCTGATACTGAACCTATAAATGTAAAACAATCCCATGATAGGTGTGCTGGCAAATTCGTTCAAATGATGACTGGCTGCGCTATTTTTTGGTCTCTTCTTCTGCTCCTTACTGTAAAAGGTGAGTGAAAAGTATGTGATTCACATATCATGGTAAAAAAAATATTCAACTGTTAGCAAGTAGTACATAGTAGACTTATCCAATATTACATGTTCCCAAAACCGATTCTGGTTATGGACAGACGACACGGATTCTAATAGGCAACATAAATGGCACTGATACACTCGTTCGGCTGTCAGCACTTGTGAGGAGTCAGTTAATTTGTTTGGATCGCTGCTATTGACTTTTTCGAATAGAATCATTTCCGTTCACTTTTCTTGTTCACACTGACTGTGGCCACTTATACCCGTAGTTACTTCATATTTTACGATATTTCATGTTCTCGTTTTCACTTGGGCTGGTGACTTGATTTGATTTGTTTGTGAGCAAATGTTGCAGTTGTTGGAGTTTGTTAACGTTTACTTCTAATCCTTCGACCTGGCTAACCCGGTCATTACTGATCTCAGTGGGCTTGGGTTAGTCAAAATTGAAAGAATTATTCCACCACTGTATGTTCAAATTTGTTGTAAGGCACAACTGAATGAGGTTGCAGATACCGTCAGTTACCCGGTCATTTTATCTATTTAAAATGACTAGCTGATATAAGAAATAAAAAACTGTAGGAATTTATTAGTCTTGTATTATGACTGTAGAGCATTTAAAACGACCTGTTCTGTGAGTCATCATGCTTTTCAGGTATGAGGTAGAAAAAACATGGTTTTTAGGGCAAAATCCATCATGTATGGATTTGGTGTTCAGTTTAGATTCCATCGTTTCCAGTACTGTTTCTATTTATTGGCTGAACTTCTGTATACTGTCACTTTCGGTTGGGAAACACAGAGTGCAGTTTCAAACTTCCAAAACATTTCACTCAGTTACCAATACCTTAGCTGATAACTGATCACTCTCACAAAATATTTATATTTTCTCGAACATCAGAAGCTCGAGCAGATGACTGCAAGGAGGTTGGAGACACTTGTGATGGCACAGTGTTCAATCGATGCTGCGGCGAATTGCGATGTCAGCGCACCTTCACTTCTAGAGGCACCTGTCGTACATGCATTGCGGACGGGTACCTCTGCGGGACGAACTCACATTGTTGCTCCAAGAACTGTTATTTCTTTCAATGCAAATCCTAAGTTTATCATCCGGCTGGTCACTGCGACCAAGGAGTAAGCGGATATTCACGTAATCTAGTGCATTAAAATTCTATACTTCAATAAAGTGCTGCTTACACAATAATGTTATTTCTGTTTTTACACGCAATAGGTTTTTGTGGATCAAATAAGTTGGTAAGGAATGAGGATTGAAAATACTTTGATATCAATAGCATTGGGTTGACCGTTCCTCCATTGTTATAAAGCCTAGTTAGAACGATATCATTAAAAACCTCAGATCTTTTGTGGATCGTGTTAATGCAATCAAATAGTCCATTAGAATGGAGGTTGGTTTCAACATGCCACTTTAACTGAATGTCTTATGTAACGTGTCTGTATACAGTGATGGGCTCAGGATTGACGACCATCTCATCATGTAAGGAACGTGTCGCTTGGATTCATCTCTGATTGGGTGACTAACGTCACTTTAGGGATAACTGATGTAAGCCAAATTTGGACCGATATATTGCGTCTATATATAAATTGAAAAGTCGGCCTCTTTCGAGCAACAGAAGCACCAGATTCGGATTTTGCTCTCATTAGAACTCATTAGTAGTGCATATCCTCGTCACGGACGGGACTAGAACCACGGACACGCTCTCATGATGCAACTGTGTTGACTACTGCGCCACTGACCTCACATTAGGCATGACCGAATTATCATACGTGAATGCTCAAACACTTTCGTTTGTGAGTAGTGATCAGGTTGCCCGATCGCTTCGAGAGAAGACACAGTAAGCGTCCTGTTAACTCCAATCGATGACCCCTCGACTGCTGAGCGATACTTTGATTCTTGATTAGTATTGAGTCTAATGCATTCATTATCATTGCGTTGTTCATTGCCTGGGCTCAGGCAAAATAGGCATAAGCTTATTTTATCCATTGCGTATGTGGTGTGCAAAATACGACGAGCGTTTCCTTATGGGCCTTTTTCTTGTGAATGTGTTATAAGTTGGCTACTGTGCTGGGTTCCTATAAACCAAAAATGAACGCATAATAAGAAGAACGATAGCCGGATTAATATAAATCGAAGTTGTGATTTTCAACGGTCAAAAAGATTCCCGTAGGTGTTTTGAGCACGTCACTGAGCAGGCAAACTAACTCGCTCCCTCCAGTTAATTTGTCAGCGGCACCTCCTATAGATGAGAGGGTCAAACTCAGCCCTACCTCCACCACTTTTGACTTGATCAACCTACAAGTATGAGTAACCTGCTATCAAGAAGCATAGTTGACAGAGTATCTGATATGATGGTTTTAAAAGGAAAACCGTCAAGGAAACCTCGATAGTTTTTCCATCTAAAACATTTGGAAAGACACCGGGTATTATATTGCCAGATTAACATTACCAGAGATTTCATACAATAAGCCGGCAATCGGAAGCTGGCAAACCAGTGGTTGTTCTAGGGCTGCTGCTTTTGGTTGTTTGAACAGATGAGGAATGATATGTAGACCTTGCGGAACTGCTTGACGTTTCCAATGCGCCAATCTTATCGGTTGTTGCTAACAGTATACTTATCCTAGGGACTTGACAGTGCCAATCAATCAAGTGCACACTCTTTCTCAAACTACTAAACATTAAAGAATGCATACAAGTGAAGTGTCGGCCAGCTGAGCCTCACCGTGTCTCCGGGACAACTTTCAGTTCCACTTTAGTGAAACAGGACTATTGAAGTGCTAAAAACCCTTCAAATTCATTCAGGGCCGCCGGAATCAATTTGGACGCCAGATTGATAAGGGGATAGGTGAAGTCTTCTGCCAACATTGTATGGTTATACCACCATTTGTATGTAATTTCGACGAACTTTGTGACAAACATTCAAACCAAGGGTTTGGTTTGTTCTACATGGGTGCATGTAGCAATAAGATTAGAAGTAGTACCACTGAACAGCTGACAAAGTGTTCCAGAAAATTCTGTCACAGTTAAAACTGGTAATCAGCAGCACTGATACACATCAACACAAGCAGGATAGAAACCACTGGAATAGATTACCAGAATGAACCTACTGAGATCGGTAAAATATAGTTTTACCGTTGGAGTATTTCATTTTGCTATGCGTCCGTGCATTACGATGTTGAACAGTGTTGGTTGTATCTAGTTAGACCAGACGACACTGATAAACATGCTTCACTATCTAAGCAAAACCATAAAACAGCCTGGCTTGGAAGTTTGGGGATTTATCCCAAAATAACTGATTAGGAAACACGTCTAATACCGGAAACGTTAAGCCCAGAAGAATACAATCAAGAAAAATTCTGGCCCCATTACAGAAGAATATGCAGTAGGTAGTTGACGATATATTGGAGGCATATCACTCACCACTCCGGCTATTCATAGACACCTTGAATAGATTCAGTCAAGACAAATTATGCGCCAGTCAAATTTGCAAAAGTTACAGGCATTTATACGAAGTTACACGAAAGGTTGCGTTTCGTTGCCCGAAGCTATGTAGTTCGTTTGATGCGTCAAATAAGCTGACCTAATCTAACAGGCTAGATTTGACCCCAAGCTATTTGCATGTAAAATGGAGAAAGAAAGATCGAATAATAGCGGCGTTTATGATGCCTTGTATGTTGTCTAACGACTTCTGAGCATTCTATACCGGTTGCACGGCGCGATCCAATTTTGTATAGACATATTGACTTAATGAATCATGTGTTGTGTCATGGAGGAACATATAGGAAAAAAGTTGAAGAAACCCAGCTGATAGTCCACCATATCTGACTAAACTAGAGTTGGAACGTATATCATTGGAGCGCTATGTATTGCAGAGAATATTACATGTTTGCGCCTTCTTAGTTTAGAATCGAGTAAACTTGCAGGTGCAAAAAGTCAGGTGAATCCAAAAGTTACCTGTTCAGACCAACACGTACCAAATATGGGGAGTACTGGGACTTGTGTCATCCTGTTGACGTTCAGTAGAAGACTTCGAAACTATTGTGGTCCTCTGTAACGTACTTATAGGAGCAGATAGAAAGATCGAGTCCATCGAGGAGTGTAAATGTGCATTCAACTGTGTTCATGGTGTACATGTTTTGATCTACTCATATGCAACCCTTTGACCAATGGGCTCATTTTCGACTTAGACACCAAAGGTCATGCGTGTACGTCATGGTTCCACGTATCGGATTGTCACCAGTGTTTGTGTTCTGACTGTTACAAAAACGTATGTCAGGATGAACCGTAGTCAAGTATATTGATTCTAAGTTTTTTCGTTGATGCAGTTGGTTCACATACACCAATAAAAGTTTTCAAACGCCCCTGTCCCCATTTTTATCATCAACGACCAACACGTTCGTACAT
Source organism: Paragonimus skrjabini miyazakii (assembly GCA_014338405.1). Lineage (NCBI taxonomy): Eukaryota > Metazoa > Platyhelminthes > Trematoda > Plagiorchiida > Troglotrematidae > Paragonimus > Paragonimus skrjabini miyazakii. Next base: position 149,804 of record JTDE01000183.1, on the reverse strand, counting down.
ACTCATGACATTAGTTTCGTGTCTTGTTAATCGCTGATTGTTCAGCTGTTAATGACATTTCGTTCTGTTTACCATTCCGCCTAGCAGGACAGCTGGAGACAGTGAGATTTCTGTAAGCACAGAACAAAAGAGGGAAATACAGGACAATGGGTTCAAAGGAACAAATTAGTCATAACGATGTGCAAAACAAAATAACACATTAGTGCTACGTTACAGTGATGACTGTCTTGAAAGAACACTATCCCGTTGTGTTAGTACTTACGTGAACACATCAACAGTGTCGGATATGAGTAGTCTCGGGGAATTTCGACAGCTAACACACAGTTTGCTTAAAATGCGATCGCAACTATGATTGACTAGAACATTATATTTTAGCTGGGTGTTCGTACTATTTTACACATCAAATAATCCAACAAACCAACAAGTTGTTTCGAAACAACTTGTCGGCGGTCGGTGATTTGGTCGTATTGGTAAAATTTCCCCTCTGAAACAGGCCTTGTCGTTAAATGCAAAAGCTTTGTCAGACGTGATGTTGAAGTTCCTCTGTCAGAAGTGAAACGCTACTGTCTGGCAGCTGTACACAAGTTTGTCTAAAGCAGCTGTAGATCAAAGCAAGGTATTAAGATTCGTATTGTTGGTTGGATATGCTGGAAAAAAGCGGGAGCCAGTAACAATTCTTAATGAAGTTAACATTAATATGATATAAAAAATCAGCCAGCGTGTGTCATGTCCCGACACAGATCAGACGGATTTGATTTGGAAAAGGACCAGGAACAATCAATACCCTTATCTCCAGCACCATGTTCAATCGATCTCAAACATAATAATACACGATCGGGCAACCTGATCCTTACCCCCAGCGAAAGTGGTTGAGCATTCACATATGATAAATCGGTCGTGCCTAACGTGAAGTCAATGGCGCAGTGGTAAACACGGTTGCCTTTTGAACAGCATGTCCGTGGTTCAAGTCCCGGCAGTGGCGATGAGATGCACTACTGACGAGCTCTA
>JTDE01000183.1:118068-144428 GCA_014338405.1 Paragonimus skrjabini miyazakii | reverse complement strand
CAACAACAACAGCAACAGCAGCAGCAGCGTGTGACTCATGATAGCATGCTGACCCATTCTGTGCACATCTCAACAGAATTCAACGGAACATTTCATTTACTATAAAATTCAAGAGAACAAAATCTGTCCTTTTTAGACTGGGAAGCAACTCTTGTTGATGATAGATTTATTACGAGAAAAGGGCACAGGAAGGCCAAACGGACAGCGGAACGTATTTTGCGCTAACCTCGATCAAACGTATTCTGATTCGAACCCTTCTCCATTAGAGGTGAAGAATTTGCCTACCCGAGGCATTCAAGAAGGAATAGAACTTTATCTTTCAAAAGCATAACGGTTACACCGTACGCATTTTTCTGTTGGAATACTCTAGAAAAGCGCTGAAATGGTCATCATCAGAAACGGTAACTAGCAAAGTTGAGGATGTAACTACCTTCCTCCAACTTAGCCTGAAATGTGCCATCAGGGGAGCATATAAATCTGCAAAATTAAGACTGATAAACCACATGACACGGCTACCGTACATACTGTAGAAAGACCCAGACAATTCAGTCGCTTCATCTAACATTATTCATAATTGTACTTGTAGTCATGAGGTCTAGTATATCAGCCGAACATGGAAATCAGTTGAGATTCATGCATCAAAACATATTTCAACGTGGCTAGTCAATAACAAATCGGGTGTTGCAAATTTCTTCTATCGCATGATGTCTGAAAGGCATGCAGCCTGTTTTTTAAGTGAATAAGATTATTTGTTTATTGAATACCACAAAAATTGAGCACAGTGCGTTTTGCTGAGGCCTCTGTGATACACCGTTTTAAACCAGTTCTTTTTGTACAGAAGCAGTTGATAATTAATTAGTAACTAAAGTGATGTTGAGGGCTAGCATTTTTTTCAAGTTAACGCTATCGTTATTGTTGCTATTCATATCATTGCGTCAGTGTTTGAATTACACTGGTTACTTAGGTTTGCTTCATATCCTCACTTTGTTGACAGTGTACAATCTTAGACCTGAAACTTTCTCTTAGGTTACCAAGTAACTTCTGTACATTTCTGCGTGTGTCGTTGCTAGATGAACACTGCCTGCATTGGTAACCCATTAGTCGACCTAGTTAAAATGTTGATTTATAGCCCATGACAACCTAATATAAAAGTATCTAGTCTGATTAACTGTACTCATCGAAATTGTGATTCACTATTTTCTTACGTAAAAGAAAATTATTATGACGGACTTTTATTCTTAGAATTATCGTGGTTAACCTTGTTCTCAAACATGTGACAGGCAGGGTATTCACATTAGCTTAATCTTATCTGTTGTTTACGAAAACGGTTAAAATTCTCAGAAATTATAATGGTTTTCAAACGTATCCAGGCGCTATTCAGATGGATAACAAGATTCCGTCTTATAGTCTGATGTTTTCAAAAGTGACATTGGCTGTTAAGGTCAACACCGTTTGCTAGCTTGCTTAATTGAGTTACATTATTTATCCTCTTCGAAGTTATTTTTTGCCTTATCCGGCAAAATGTTCGCTTTCAAAGTTGTGGCTATCTCAGTTTCTAAGTTCATGGATTGTTATATAGTATACAAGCAATGTAGCAAACAGTCATCGAATGATATTTGTTGGTGTGTTTGAAATACAGTTTGTTCAGCCGTGTTCGCACTTGGGTGGTTCACGTTTTGACCTGAAGTGACTCATAGATCTATCCATCCTATGAGTAGCCTTTATACACACTGCCAAATGCACCAGCACATTCTATTCGATAGCTGAGAAATCTGCAGGGTATGTTCGTTGTGATGAATGCACCAACCAGCAAACAGTTTGTTGTGTATCGACTGGTGAGCGCCTACTCCGTTCAAGAAAGTCCACTGGTGTCTTCAGTGAACCTCCAACAGTATAAATGTCACACAAATCAAACAGTCTACCTATGTATAAGACTCTTGCATTAACTAATGCCTATCCACATCGGGTTTTTGACACTGTGCATAGTACTGTGCATAGTACGAGGTGAGTTCAATAAACAGTTTGTTGGTCTGTTTGAGCTTTAGCATGCTATTGCTTCTGGTAAAATTTGGCTTGTTTTAGAATAATTTAGGACCTGTTGGTTGAACCTCGAAAAAAGCATTTCACACAATCGTGGTTCGATCCATCATCCATTTCTAAAGACCAGAGTTTTTAATAGAAATCCAGCTGACTATTCAGTCGCGATTTCATGTTGGCCGTTTAACTCACGTCTATTCATTGATTATTTGACTCTAACAGCCCGTGCCGTAAACTTGGACTTTGTAGGACCATCACATTTGTTTCATAGGGAAAGACATTTTGGACGTCTTCACCTCCATACTGTAAAACTTTGAAACTGCGAGACCTTCACCTGCGAAAATGCACCCACGTGCTTGAGTAACTAAGTTATTTAGTGTTTGGACAATCAAGGCCCAGAGTAATTGAGTATTACGAAACTATGAGGTGTCCTGTATAAGCTGAATGATAAAGTATAGCCAGATACAACATCAGATAATAAAGACTTTAAACCTTGAAACAAGTGGTGGTGCGTTTGCTCCTTTGGGAAGGTTTTCGCCTAAAATGCACCATTATGCCAGTAATCCAGTCAGCGCACCTACATGTGAATATACTGCCCAGAATGTTTTTCTTATTGAATATACCAATAAATCACCTGCTTTCATTCATACATTTGTGTATTCACTCGAATTCCAAATGACAGATATCTGGGCAGACGATTGCATTCCGCTTGGACAATCGTGTACCGGAAGTCCAATAAAACGATGTTGCGGGGAGTTGAAATGTCAGAAGAAGATGTCTTCTCCGGGCACATGTCAAACCTGCGTGGGAGGTGGTTACAGATGTACACAAAACGCACACTGTTGTTCCAAGATGTGTAAATTACTTAAATGCGAACCTCAGCAACACAAAGTCACCAAGCCCATGCATATGGGCTAACGCTTACTTCCGTACGGTGATAATAAAGCGATTTAAACACAGCGCTATTGTTTTTTCATTTTTTGAGTACTTTGTGACTTTTGACGTTAACTTAACTGGGAAACATAATATATAAATGTAATTAAATGCTGTAGTGAAAAACCTCTTTTGTACTAAATTGTCTCTCTTGTAGTCATTACATTCAATCTGAGGGCAAGTTATTGCACCTAGTGTGACAAAGTGTGTGTAGATAGAGTTTAGAACGGCGTGGCATCTGAAGTTACTATGATACAGGGAACATGACGTTACAATTCACAGGTTACATATGGCACTGACTACAGGCTGCTTTTTTTGGTTAAAAATTATGATGGTCAGAATATTGTTGAGATCAATTTAACAATACGACTGTACCAATCAGCTGCCTGTCTGAGTAATAGCCTTTGGTCTTACGAATGTACACTGGCTTACGAGTAGGTAGGGTGAACTTGAGCAATCGATGGAGCAAACTTTACATCTTAAAAGTCAGCCGATTCGCGAAAGATTTGAAACGACTGCCAACTGATTTTTAGTCTTGGTGACGAGCACGTGAGTCAGCGTTTCTGTCCAGTACGTTTGAGGTACGTTTATTCCCGGATAACTAGCTCTAGTTAATGTGATATGTACAGCTGGACTTTATCATTCAGTGCATTCTATAGTGCCGACAAAATACTAACATTGCGAGACACGCTTGAGCAGAAGTTTCTGCAATTCTTTTATTACTTACTGCAGCGTCAACGTCATGTTAGCAAAATAGAATAACTATGCCTGATTATAATCTTTGTGGTCTACATTTGTTCTTAGTTGAGGACAGAACATGAAATATCTGTCGGGGCAGCGTTATGTGAAGTCTTTAAATAATGCTTTGTGATAGATGACGCGCACTTCTTCAAGGAGTTTGTTGCATCACAGCAAGGATTGCACTGATAAGACCTGACCACTGGCGCCACTTTACTATTCTATTCCATTTGAACTGAGTTTCGAAACTGCTGTGATCTTGGAAACCATAGACCATAAATTAATTTGTACATTGATCACACTATTGAAAATTCTCTTTCGGATAACTGTTGTCAGGCGGCTGACATACGTCTACACCAAATGTATAAATAATAAAAACAGTTCTACCCACTTCTCTGGGCAAGCCACTGATGTAGTACTGTCGAAGCATTGGCATCGACTGGTTCACGTGTTCATTCGGCAGACAGTAAACTGAATAAATCTACTCAGTTTCTCATTCATCTCAATATTCAGGAATGACAGTCAAACGGTTCATCCAGTTTCTAACACATGATACACGTTTGGAGGAAAATCGTTTGCTTGATATAACAAAACACTTTCCTGAATCCGATCAGTGATCAGTATACTCATAAAACCCAAACCTTTACGCGAAGGTAATGTCACTCTATTTGACGACAAAACGTTTACATTTGAGAGGTCAACTTGGGTGGGAATGTGATATTGCAAGCCGTCAATCAAAGCTACTAAATTTACCATTGTTGTTAACAAGAACATTAACAACATATCGTCTATTGAACGCCACATTGCCCAGTTTGTTTGTCATTTACGTTTCCTTTTTGGTAAACATGTTTTATACTGAGACCGGGTGGTTGTCTCCGTCAGTTGGCCAGTACCAAGTGGGCTGACTCTGTGAGCAATACGACAGTCTGTCGGTGTTTGATTTAGAAATGTGCAAAGGCGAAGTGGATTACCGAGCTAGTGGGAACACAAAGTCTCAGCTGGTTAAGTCGGGTACTTCGTATGCTGGCGGAGTGTTTACCACATCATGCATTACTCATTGTGACTGCTGATGGTTGGAGGAAACGGTAAGGGAACTATATGATGGCATGATCATAGGCTATGAAAACCATGACCTACCCTCTGCGAAAGGTTTATATGAGTTGTATTCAAGATCAGCACCTTCGTACGGATCAACACCGCTGTGTGGAATCGTGCTGGTACTGGACAGCCTGTCGCGGTCACTGATGAACAAGTTGATTGACCATACACTTTAATATGGCCCCGTTGTCTTTTTCCAGCTTAATTTCTGTTCTCTACACATTTTGGCCTACTGATTACTCCGACACTATTTAGATTAATGTTGGGGCCACAGGAAGCTTGAACCGTGGTAATTATGAGTAGAGCTCAAAGTTGTAAATGATGGTAACATTCAAACCTCACGCTGGAACCAAACAATGAAAACAATCGCTTCATTACTGGTACTGCTATAATCATCTTTTGCTAATTAATATGAGATAGCAAATCAGGAAATCACAGTTGTCTGAGGGCAGGTATTCAGACAGCACTCAGACAAAGAATGTCATACCGGTTACAGTGGTGTCGCCAACCAATAGGCCGGTTTTTATTGTGGAAAGTAGATGGCCAAAGGCTGTTCAATTTGTGTATTATTCAACAGTGAACTTCAAACAGTTGCAGAATTGGGTAGAATGTCATCCACGTATAAAATATACGGCACAGTTGTAGGCTGCTCACTCTCATATGCTCGTGGCGAATCGTTGTTTCATTGAGAACTGGACAATAACTCAGTGTGCGCTAAGTTTTGTGTTTTGTGATGAGCAAATATCTAAAACTGATTGCTGACTTTATATATTGGGATACTTAAACTTGTTACTAAAATACCAGCGGTATTTTAGATAATAAGCGTACAATTATACCGTATCGACTACTAACTAATCAGTTATATTTGATTTCAGTCGGTTGTCGGATGGAAGTATTGTGGAACACAAAACTGCTCCTGTGCCCAAGGATATGTTACTGACGCATTTTAATTACGTTTTACGCTTACTTCATCAACACAAAAGTTAGCTATCAACTAGTTACTTCAAGACAATGCCAGATAAATTAAATAATGCACAGATAATCGGCTGGAATGTTTATTTCTGTGTACTTTATGCATTACTATAATCAGATTGTATACTTTTCGAAGGTAATACAGTGTAGAAACACACCGGAAAGTCAGTTTACTGTAATCACTCTGTCCCTAGTTCACTATTGACAGTACAACAACTTCATAACAAGTGTACGTATAGAATGGAAGGCGTTATATAAAGTTGCGTAGACATAGGCGTCAGAGTATGAAGATTTGAAGGCAAATATTTTGATTTATTTGGTCTTTTTAACAGTCTACGTGCAAAGATGGAGTGGGCTGCTACAAGAGGGGCGCTGGTGACTGCGTTAGATGACCCGTCCGATCTCTAGGAGGCAGTGCAGTGACTGAAAGCAGTTCAGTTTGAACAAATAAGGATCTCTTTGCATTCACCGCTATTCAGCAAGAATTGTCAGAGAGCGCTACCCGAACTGGATAAACATTCCACAACCAGCAGTCACTGATGGGGCAGGCTATCAAGGGTCTTCGGGTGGCTGATAGTGACCAAGTCGGCATTGTTAATCTAACTGATTGATGGACACTGAGGAGCTCGCAAGAGAATCATGGAGTTAAGAGTTATGTGTGTTGTCTCAATAGATCTGAACAGCAGTACGGAGAAAAGGATGTAGACGGTAATGAAGCAACTGGCAACAAATGTGTCTGTGCTTAGACTAACGTCAAGAAGGAGAAACAACCGAGGGAGCCTTTTAAACTGTGACGGAAGGCACATCTTAAGGGGGAGTGCGTAGCCCGGCGGGCTGAGAGGTTTAACAATAAAATGTTCATTGGGTTTTCAGTTTTGTTGAGCTATTAACCTAGCAATGAGAGCTGTTGAGAGGTAGACAGAGTTGGAACAGCGATTGGTCGAGACGGAAGCCGTTATTTCCTCGGTTGTTCACGGGGAAAAGCGAAAGCACGGGACTGACAGCAATGCTGAACGGAAAACATAGGAGCCGTGACGTGCTAGTTGGTGGTGCGGATGAACAAGTTATTTGTTTTGGCAATCATGTCGTGAAGTATCTTTTTTTATTACGTCCCCTGAAACATGCTGATGATCTTCGGATGCAATAGATGTTATGACTGACCTCAAACTCACTAAGCTATCATGTAGTTACGGTTTCCTGACGTTCACTGAACAGCAAAAGATTGACGTCAGATAATTGCGAGCAACCAATTATACGGTCCTCTTACTTCGATCCGCGGTCGAGAAATACGTTGAATAATTCACGAACGATGGTGAACTGTACGGCTTCTGCAGCCGGATTGCACATGAATTACCATCAGTGGGAACACTTGTGCCCCACGGGGCCCACATGAAAACTGTTTATCTCAACGAGGAAGTGAAAAGAAAAGGTATGGTGCTCAATTATGTAATGCAAAACACAGTTGTGTTAGTACAATTTACCGCCGATATTTTCATTGGGTTTCTACAATCAAAGCTGTTTAACCTGTTGGATTTATGCTTCGGATACTGACAAATAACAGTCAACCCCGAGAACTGTGTAGAAACCTCATACACCATAAGTACGATATGGTATTATTTCAACCGCAGCTCACTGAGCTTATCCAGGGCACCGTTCACATTTTGACATGTGGCGGCTCGACTAGTAAAACAACTGAACACTGTGACGATATACGGAAATAATATTGTGGTGTACAGAATCACAGAATCGGGAAATGTTGCACATCTGTATGATATCTTAAGACGAACTCTGGACCCCAGGTCAATACTGATGTGTCCCATCTCGGGTGGCAATTAGTGGTTTCACTGCACACAAAGGTAATCAGGGTGTAATCGCCCCACAGCCAAGAAAATAATGTTGATTAAAGGGATATTAACTCAAAGTTCTAAGGGCACGCGGAGGTGGTTTCTGTAGCTAGTGGGACACGATAATCTGTTTCATCCCATATTGTTAAAATTCTGAGATCTTCAAAGTGACAAGACATTTGAATTTACCGGCGCTTACTAAGGAACGTTCACATGAGTGCCATAGGGAATTAACCAACGGAAACCGGCACTGAAACTTCAAAACCCGAAGGTTACGTTCATTTTTGCGGGGGATGCTGGCGATCAAGGCAGTTGGACAGTACAGAAACAGAAGGAAGCGGAGATCTATTCTCCCCATCAGTATATTTCTTCTGGCCTATCATATGGTGAATATCGCAGTGATAACGACACATCTCAACAAGGTCGAATGGCCTTTCTTCATAAACAAACTCAACGTAAATCAACCCTAACAAATCCTTGGCAAGAGCATCTTTGTTACATCGGTGTCCTCGATCACGTAAAGACAGAGATTCCTGAACAACAGACCTAAACACCTGTTTGCATTAAAAATAAATTGAAAGAGGCACACACCAACCCGAACAAAACGTATTTGTCTTTGTTGGGTATGACAACTGGAACAATCACACTATGGCTGTTGTAACAGAATGTTGTTATGATCATAGGCAAAAACCTGCTAACTCGCACGTATTTCGGTCCAAATTTGATATCACCTGTCTTCCTGACTAGCTCTACTTTAGTGAATTAGAAAAACTGCCAGCAGTCATTTTTAACTGCCGCTTGGTTTGCTATTTACTAAAGCATGGAAACGGCTTGCACTCACCTCTTTTTTTACAGGTGTGTGCAGATAAGACCCAACAAAGTGGTAGCCCGATTACTGATTACTGTTGTGAGCTCGGATCCACGGTGCACGTTCACCGTCTGGAGTAGCACGGCTTTCTTAAAGGATACTCATGTATTTCAAATACGCAGATCGTTGGCAAATCTCGGACGAATGGTAACTCCATAAGATCGACCACTTATGTGATTCATCTTGAGTATTCCAAAGCCTTTGATAGAGTTGGCCAGTCCATCCTGTACTGAAACCGTAACCATTAGGTACAGATGTTTGCCTTCTCAGATGGCTTCAGAATGACCTGATTGAACGTAAGTTCAACGGCAAGGTGGCTTAACAGTTATCTGATTGATTCCCTACTGTCAACGGCGCCTCATAACGAGGGCTCCTGTTGTTCGTCACCTTCCTCACTGAGCGACCCAGCATCGTTAAGTCTTTGGTAGAGCTGTATGACGACGACCAAAAGTGTGACTAGTTCTGAATTGCTCGGAAGATAAGGTAACCTTACAAGAGCGAGTTGAAATGTTTAAAATGTCACCGTCAACCGATTCGAAGTCGAACACGTTCAGCATCAAAGTTGTGGTCGCTACTACCTTAACGACTGTGAACTATCCGCATCACTTTAAAAACGGTACCTAGGAGTCTCACTGGCAAACAATTTAAGTCTTTCTACAAATTGTACTTCCAAGACTAAAAAACCACAAATGAAACTGCCTCTCTTATGAAGGAATTTTGTTACGATCCACACAAAAACTGCTCCCATCATATTCATCACATGATCTACCGACATCCGAAAACGATCCTACGTGTTTGCCGTTCTTGCCATAAAGAAGACATATATTATTGTTATTGAGATTTACACATTTGCGAAGATCGGCAGTCTACTATTAAGGGAGATGACTAGAAGTAATTTAAGGAATTTTAAGCACATAAACAATTCTCAACCACAAGACGCTTTCTTGTCCCAGATCACCAACTGGCAGATATTCTCTTACTAAACAAAGATTAATTTGTAAAAGGTCATTTGTTGAAATTTGGTTATGAGATGGGTAGGCTATCATGTAGGCAGAAATGTTTTGTTGTTCACACTGGCCCACAACACTGCCAATTCTACGATCACGAATGAATCGGTTGAAGGTTTTAAAATTCTGCTCGATCAGCATATATTTGAGAGGCAACTTGCAGGACAAGTCTCTTAATCACCTTTATGGTCCAATATTCCAGGTCACTAAAGGAGCATATATGTCGAAACGATGTTTCAGATTGTTCCCCTTTTCGTTGGTGAAATAACTACTTAATAGCAGCTTTATTGAAGTTGCTGTTTATTCAATTCGACACATCTTTTATGTACATCTTTGAACCGTCGAGCAACCCACCCGCTAACCGACACAAGGTTTGGAAAGTGAAAGGGGAAGTTCTTTCTGCTTCCTTCAACAACCTGTGTACCAATGAACCTGAAAGTCTGATTTTGTCGGTAGCAGACTGTAAAATTTAGAATTTATGAATTCATCCTTGATAGTCCTAAAATATGATAGGTTTTGTTCAATGAATGCTAGCAGCAATAATATTTCACTGGGGCAGCTGTCATGAACTGTATAGGAACGTTGCACTACGAACAAAAATAATCATTTGTTTGCACTAGTTGTCATTGACTTTATCTAATCGAACAGCATTGGGTTGCGCATTCATTCCGATTTCGGACATCAATCCACAGTTTTCTTCGCGTAGAGCAAGTGATATTTTCGTTCTTTGCGAATTAGGATGTAGCCTTCAGTGTGTACACTGAGAACTGCCTACTCACCGACGTTACGACTGACAAATATATCGTTGATGAAAGACACTAGTTTCGACAGTTATGAATTTCCAGTCATTAGAGTGTTAGATTTTTTTCGGCTGTCATCATGTGGAATTCATTTCTAATTGTCTTTCGCTTGGTTGTCAGACCAAATTAAATAAACTAGGAACCGATTACGTTTTTCATGGTAAGTTTCCGCTATTTTCACTCCTCTATCGACTGGAACCATCGATTTATGTGTGTACGACATAAGAGTGCAAACACTTTGAGAAAAAGGAAGAAATAGCAAGTGGTGTAGTTTCTTAAGAAAATATTTTTCCCGTTCACCGACAGGTAATCTGTTCATTATAGTGTTGACATTATTAATAATACGTTTATTGTCATAAATATTAGCTGACAACCTGTGTTCATAAATTATCGTAAATATATGATGGTTCAAATATCTTCTGAAATGAAACCTAAACAGAAGATACCGGCAAGAACTGTTGACACTCGGACTTTGAGATTGCTGACCTGGCCAGTTCATAACGAGGTGATGTAATGACCCATCTCATGCAGGACCATATTAATGGATTGCATCTACATGACGAATTGAGTGTGTGTGTTAATAAAATCACAGATGTCTGATGCTTTGTACTCCGTCAGGATGACACAAATGCGTTGCGAGTTGTTCCTGTATGCGATTCATTCCTACTAACTGCATGGCGTGTTATCTGTTCTTGCCCAATTTTGTCAATCTGTCTGACAGGCGGTCAGTACAGAACTATAATGGTACCTCAGTTTCGTCGTAATATGCTACAGGATGTTGGAGGCAAAACGAATCAACATCATTGCAGGTAGAAAGAAAAATTCCTCTCTGTTGATGGTTATTTTTGTTCGGCGGATTCTTCTCTAACAACGCTCTAACAACGCTTTTCACGAAGTTATAGCTATTTTATCAACAACTACTAATACTGTTTTATTGCTTCAGCTCTTTTCGAAACGCCACACGTGTTGACGACAACGATTGCATCTGGTGGCCATAATCGCAATACAACCTAAAATGTACACAAGAAACTGCATGTGCTTTAATCTTGCTGGACATAGATAGCGTAGACGGAACGTGTTCAACCGCTAGTGTGAACAAGAGTTCCATGTGTGTTTGATGAACCGACTCTGACAGTCTAGTTGAACTCTAAGGACCATCATGGTGATCGCCTATTTGTGTTGTTTTTCTGTGTCACTTGTATCGTAAATAAATGCAAGAGGAATTCTTTACCGTACGCATGCATCTGTACGCTTATTTCACCATTTACGCTAAGTAATCTGTGCTCACGACTGTCAAACACGCGATGTACGTTCTTCTCCAAGTTATTTGATTATCCACTTATAAAGACATCGTCCAAACTGATAACTAGATTGCTAATGATTTATAGGCGGACAAGTAAAGCTTTGCGGATGTTTGAATTAGCGCCAGTGTGATAGACAAGCAAATAACATTGGCATTGTGACTTATCCACTTTTGTGCATTGCCCATCAGAAACATAAAATCCGGAAGTATCGAGCAGAAGTCTTTGACAATCGGTGAAACGTTTGAGATAGCTTCTAGATTTCAAGGGCAACAGGTGCTTTAAATTTGAGCTTCCGTGAACAAATGAGTAGGTTTTATTTACTTGACTAAAGCTCTCAATCGACGAGCATCCGTAAATTTTCGGGTAAACGGTACTTTATCTTGTTAATTCACGTATTTCGGGTCAATCTTTTTCGCGATACATTTACGACAGTCATGAGTTGAGCAAGGGACTGAATATTGCATCGTAGCACTCAGAACACAACCGCAGATGCGACGTTTGTATATAAACAGGTTTCAACTGCGAGTGGTCGCGACCTAAAGAAAAATGATAGCCAACAGTTATTTATATTCCATGCATGTTTCATGTTCAATTTCGTGCAGTACGGCAATATTACACTATTCTTAGAAACTTGGGATGTTTCCGAAGGTATACTTTAATGTGTTGACTAACGGAAAAATTTCTTGTATCATTTGTCACACATTAATGCTCACGTTAAAAGGCTTGGTTAAACTAAACTGTAGACAGTCGGTTTGAAGAGGTTTAATGAGAACCGGTGTCATTTGTGTTCCGTTCATTTAATAATATCGACATGAAGCGTACAGTTATTGCAGCTAGACACCGTTGCTGGCATGTTGGATAATGGTGTTATCCCGTGTTATAGCACAAAAAGGGGTTTTTCACTTCACCATGACGCCGAGCTGTTTTGTGAACGATTTATCAGCCTACTATTAAGTAGCCAGTAGTGTCGAGATGGGGGATAACATTTCGTGGTGTGTGATAACTAGACGACAGCACAGAGACAACCATAGCAATGTGTGTGTGTGTGTGTTATGTGACTTAAGTTGATAATAGTTTATATGACAGTAATAGTCTACGTTTTAACAGATTCAACCGTGCTTCAGAAGATAGAAGAATTTAAACTTCTGGTAGTAATGGGAACAGTGAATAGTTGACCGTCCATGAAATCAAACTAATAACTCAGGATGTGTGACTGTGATGGATAAGGTTTCAGCGAAGAATATCTGTCAGTTCAAATCAGGCTGATGGCAAATTTTACAGCAGAGCTCTCACGTACTGGCTTAATAGTACCCAGCCTTTCACTGTGCCATTTCTTGCCGAAGAACTAATGTCACATGTGCATAAGGTGGCTATAGTTATTGTGCCGTTAAGTTCTGAATTAGAGTGAGTCAATTTTGATGTCTATTGTTGATTATAGTCTTACGTTTTGTTGTAGTAAGTTTGAATGCTTGCAACATGGTCCCGTAGGACCTCAAAATGAGGCTTAATGTTGTGTTTGACGGTTTGGATATATTTCTCCACATAATATGCACCCAAACTTGTAACGGGGTGTGTGCCAATGTTCTACACGTTTTACAGTTTGTATTCTTTATATTTAAATTTAACGGGTTAATATTTGAAGTTCGTCGTTGAAAAACAGTATCTGTTAAACAGCATGATGACATTAAAATAAGTTTGACTGCTCTGCAAAATGAAGCAAAATAGCCCGTCCAAATAGAACAATGAATGATATTCCCTGTCATCATCATCATGCTTAGAGAATTTTTAAAGGACTTAACGGTCCACAATTTTGTCGTTCCCTAGCTACTCTGAGATACTTCAACTTTCTACTACTGTTAAACATGACGCGCGATGCAGCAGTACATAAATAGCGTTGTTCTATCAGTGGAAGCTGTATACTTTTATTCCCTTTTCGATCGGTCGCGAAATCTGAATTGCCGTCAACTGATTATAGTGCTACCCACTGAGCTAACAAGGTTGATGTATTCTAATTGGGTGGTGCAACATTTGTTAACTATTCAGGAGTTGTATGCATGCACCTTCTGTACAATCTAGTTTTCGATCCATAGAAAAGGATGAACCGTGTTCACTTACTGTTCACTTATGCCAGGCAGACCAATAGGTAGAGGTTTGACAAACCAGTCTCCTGGTCCTCCAGGTTGGGGGTTGGAAGGAGGTTGGCATCTTCCTCCGGAAAACGTACCCGTTCTGGTACACTGCCACCCACCCGCTGCCTTGCGGTATAGGCTTTTGAGCCAAAGGCTTTGGTTGAGAACCCTAATCGTTCTCCTGTCTAGGTCTGGGCGCCCTGGCAGTATCTCACCCCACACACAACTGTGGCAGTTAAGCATCAGTGTGAACCACTGATGTATTGCTGTCTATGATGATGATGATGACGTTTAATTAGTAAGTAAAAGTCATTGTAACGCGACAAATAACAGCTCCGGTTTCATATATCACGACCATTTTGTATCTTCACGTAGATGCTGGTGATAGTATTGATTCGAATCCAACTTTTTACTGCTGGGGTTTAAGGCCAGAGGTCTTACATTTATCGCAATATGACTGGTGCACGGAGAAAAAGTAGAAACTTGTCTGTTTTACTCGTATTTCTATTATTGTTCAGTGTTTGGCGGAGGTCATTAATATGCCCTTGCTTGTCGCTGAATACGCTGAATATGAAATTGTACTGCTCTGCGGGATTCGCTATTGAGTTCTGTAGAAGCAAACAGTGGACGAATTGAAAAACCAAATGTTCTGAATTAAAGGACATCTTAATCAATTCATCAGTCTTTTGAATGGCCGGGTTGGAGCACAACCTGTTCGTGAATATTGTGGCACTTTTGTTTGTTCTCACAACCATACATATGTTTCCGTCTGGTATCGAAGTAAGCAGTGGAAGTCACAGGTGTAAGCTGTGATAGAGGCTTTACAGTGTCAACGCAACATTAGGACATTCGGTAGATCCATGAGTGGATTAACCGAATTTGCAATATCTTATGAAAACGGTCAGAAATTTTTATGTAGCTGTTAAGCTGTTTACGAAATCGCATGGGAAGCCAGCTGCTACCATCAATTCAGGTTGTAATCCTGACAGTCCTGAGAAACGTGAATGAGATTTCCGTCATTCATTGCACTTGTCCAATGTAAGCAACTCTTGCGGGCTCATTTAAGAGGCTAGTCACTAGTTGTCTTCAAACCGGCAGCGCCGACTTATTTAATACGTTCTCTTGGGATATACATAATCTGTCTAACCAAAAATTTGGAATAAAGTTTATATAGTCGGTAGTTCTCTGCAACCACCAACTAAAATTGTCCTTTCACACATCAAATGAATAGCAAGTTTAGTATCGAATCAATGGAATCATTGAAAATTTACATATCGGATAAAGCTGACAGTGTTTACGTTCATTGGAATTGGGGTCGGATGATAAGAAGTATGCTACAGTGAATGAAGAGAATACCAGGTGAGAGCAAGTTTTATCTCACCATAGGAACATAACAGGAATTGAGGCAAAATTAATTACAGTACAGAAGGTGGAGTGTGACTCGGTATAACAACCATTCATTACGCGTACGCGTTTCAACAAATAATGACCGACTTGTATTTTACTAGGTATCTCACACTACTCCAAAAGTTTCGTGATGACCACAAAAATACTCATCAAGTGCTCGTTTACTGTCATCTGTTCACGGCTCTGTCACAGCGGACCTTGGAAAGGTGTTCCAGATTGGACATACCGTAACATCGAATGATAAATTGTCACCTAATGTTCAGCTGATGCATGTGCTATCGTAGCTTTCATCCGTGACCCAGGAAACAGCGATTCGCTCAGCGTGCAAGAGTGTGCTCCAGAGGATGCGCTGTCGGATGTAATTTTCCACATGTTGAAATAATTCTGCATCTTGTATGCCGACGATACATGAAAAACTGACTCAGTTTAAACAATCTTTTAGTGTAAGGAATTGCGGAAGGTTACAGAACAGGCTTCGGCAATCTTGAGGATTTAGTTCAGGGTGAAAGCGTATCGGGGAAATCAGCATCCAAAAATGGCAAAACGATTCAAAACAACCAAGTTAGAATTCAAAGGGTGGGTTTAGTTTTCATGTTCATCGAAGTACGGATAAGAGATTGTAATCTTCCGAAACAATCTTTTATACGTCTCACTCTTGGATGGTGAATGGTCAGTGATCAATATTTATGTTGTACTGTTTCCACTTCTCAAGGGACATAACACACAGCCAAGTTAATCGCAACCGTTCTATGTAAATATTGAAATCCTTTGAATGCAGCTGGCAGAACAATGATAACCATCCAAGAGTGAACACACACCTAGTCCCTTAGACTAAAAACCATCTTTGTCAGTTGTAGACTGCAAAAGTAGGAACATCACTACGGGGTTCAGGTGTATGATTCATTGAGCATTGGTTACGATGAATACCGGCTACTTAAATTTAAAAAAACACGTCAAATGGATTGTGTTTTCATACAAGCCACCAGTACACATTTCTCAAGTAACTTTCGTTTTATCTGAATTAATCGTTCAGTTCCAAAGTTCGGGAGGTCACCTCATTTCGTATTCTGTCTAAAATATGGTAATGTTCTCGGGAGTTAACAGCACTTTATTTACAGTCGGTTAGGTAACTCTGTGGGTGTATTTTCTACTCGTCGTTTTAGAACTGGTCTTCTCATAAACCGCCTTCTTCAATTTAGGTATATGGGAGAGGGACCCAATTTTTGAAAATGTGGGCTTCGAGTGGATTCGAACTGGCGACGGCACCAACACCCTCGGATACGACAAACACTTCACCGACTGAGCTAGAATACCAGACCATGAGCTTAGAAATTTCATCGTTGGATACAGATGTTCGCCAAAATTACTGTCACGTTAAATCCATCGAGTGATTCAGGGGGAAAAAGCGCATGGCATGCTGCATCCCTAACTGATTTAAATACAACAAAAAATCAGCTTTGGGCGAATGTTGGGGATTTTCACATCCTACCGATTTAAGCTTGATTTGAATTTGCGTGTTCTGCCACCGTGCTGTGTATATACCATTGTTGAGTTTGTACGTCAGGTTAATTTCCAAACACAGTATAACAGACAGGATCTGATCACGCAGATGCTATCCACTGTAATTCATGCACACCCTTACGAACAACGCCGGATCTGCTCGAGTTTATTGTAGTTAGGAAGACATAAAGATAGAACGAGACCATGAACGCTGAATGTCGAACGGAACCTCTGAGTAATCACCCGGACAGTGAAGCTGATGATCACTCAAGACAAAACCGTTTGGATCAGTGTTTTCTATGCCGAAAAAATCTACGTAGACCCTCATCATAGAACGTTCCTACAGAAAATTCAACCAAAACTAACTATCAGAAGGAGAATGGATTGATCAATAGGAAAAGTTACTACCACAAAAGGAATGGAACCAGCCCCGATATTGGTGAATTTAGTAGGCCTTATGGCAGACATAGCTGAGTGAGTAGTTCTCAAACGTCTGAAAGCAAGGCGGAATAAATAGGGCAACGGTTGACCGCCTACCGTTTTTCATAACACTGTTTATGCTAGTAACCACAGTCTGCTTATGCCCCTTAGAAGCTAGTAAGGATAGACCGGAGAAAGGACGACGCAGCAAATTATCAATCAGTCTATTTTCTGCACCAGGTTGGAACAAAACATTCCAACTTGTGATCTCTTTCCAGAAATCAAGTAAAAATCACAGTGATCCTGCCTATTTATTCATTGAAATATCGTAAATTTTAGGCTACTTCCGTTTTCGTGGGTTTTAAGGAACACCAATAGAAATGAAACTAAGTTTCGGGGTATATTTAAGTAGCTTTCCAAATACAACTCTCACAATAAATGAAGGTCTTTAGTTGGTTTATAGACAAGGGTACTCGTTAGTGTAAGTTCATCTTTGTCTTCCGGGTTGCTTTCCGTCACTTGAGGCTCCCTGGTATAGTCGAAAATTTGATACGGTTCCAAAACCAAAGAATTCCATGATAAAGCCATCTCATTCTGAACTTACCTCATCACTCATACCGATGTTTACCACCTCCTCCGAAAAGTTTCGATTACGTGCAGAAATATAAAGCGGAAAATTGTCGCAAGCAATTGTCTTGTTTTTCAGGCACTACCAAGGTTAGTAGTAACCAACCCTCGGGCACCTTGACTCCTTCGACTTGCACCACGTCAACAAAACCTGTTGTTTTGTAGCACACATTGCCGTCTACGCTAGTGCAGTTGCCATGTTTTCTGTGCGTGTGCAAACGGCTGAGATGTGGCGATCTTTAACCTCTGTAAACTTCTGTTTAGTCATTTTATGTCCTTCATTTACTGCTTACTAAATACCCTTCTCATAGCTACGATTCACAAGGTATTGCTGACCATCGAGCAGTCTGATCACAGAGCTTTGTACGGTTCCAAAAGTCTCTCAAAACGTTTTGCCTAGTTGCCGATTGGTACTTATGTTTCATGATTAAAAATGCAGGTTCAAACCACCAGATTGCTTAACTTTTTGGCGCATTCGATGAACTCACGCACTGTGACAAAGTATACTGTGGTATGGTAACAAGGACGAAACCAATTGTGATAAGCTCCCACCGTCAAACCACTTGATTGGACTAGATCAGATCACACGCACAATGGCCATTAGGCTGGCTGATACTTGTGGCATTTCCAGTGGTATAGTGGCCTCGTACTTCTGACAAAGAAAGAAATAAAAACATAATACAGCGTGCTGAACTTTCTGTTACGTGTTAGAACTTTGGTATATATACTAATGTTTAGAATGAAACGGATGGAAACAAAATATGGTAACGTTTGGAACGATGTGACGTTTGGCGAGTATCACATATAAGGAAGTCGAGAGTACATGATTTCTGATGTTCGCTTTTGATATCATTGAGTGACAGACACTTTATAAACTTTGCGAGGAATCTCGTGTAGGTAATCCCTCTGTTGTTTTAGTTAAATCTCTGGACTTCAACTCAACGGCAAAGGCTGGATATTTCCCGAATGTTCAACATATGGCTATCTGAAGTTGGCTCTCCTTTCTCTAAAACTCTTCACGTTTAGTGATGTGTGGTGTTTAGTCCTTTAAATTAACTGGACGAAAACTCGTTAAAACATTTGTTACTGTCGGGAGGATCCATACATAACGTATTTTATGAGCATCCCGGACACTGTGAGAAGGGCAGTCAAAGTGGATTAACCACTATAGCTATTCTAACTTGGACTTCGTCCATGAGTTCCTCAATTGTTATGTCGGCATACTTAAATTAGATGATTAGAACAAAAAGAAAATGTATATTGAGAGGTGCAGATAAATCGTCTGCCATCATCAAGTGACTGAACGGACTAATACAGGTGTGGGACGTGGATACAAAACTGAATGAACGTTCATGTAGCAGGGATGGAGTTCACCAGCTTCAGTGTTACAACACCAAAATTATTTACAGCAGCGCCTTTTGCCAAATCAGGATTGGCGTATAACGCATTTATATCGGCATAAACGTAGATGACTGAACTTACAGATATGGTAATTCGTTTATTCTTGATATGCTGTCAGCTGAGTAGTAGTCAACATGGTTAAGTTATGAATGTGTGGCCGGGGTTCAAATAGCAATTATAATGAAGATATGCATTGCTGATAAGCTGTGACGAGAGTGAGACTTAATTGTAGTAGTTCTTTTCTAATAAGACGTGCTGTTATGTCTGGTTGAGTAAAGAAAGACGCTGTCTGCTATAAATGAGGTTGTTGTAACCCCTCCAAAATGATACGATGGTTTGCCCGCGATATAGTGATGCATTTGACAGAAATCAAACTCTCCTTTTTGTAATAATTAACACGGAAATATCGATCCCGAAAATAACGCAAATGTCCCTTGATTTGCTCCTAAGTCAAGCCAAAAAAGGTGAACAATACAAAGTAATACTGTGCTCGGTGGCCAAAAAACATTTCCGAATCATAAATAGGAAGGACAGTTGCCAGAAAAAATAGTTAGGGTCACTACTGAGCATAGCGGAATAAAAAGTCGGACGGGAAAAAAATTAGCCAAGGTCACTTCTCGACCGTTCTGAACAGTTCCGCTAACTAGGATTGGGTTATTCGTTTTTTTCTTTCGAGAACGGAGGCTTTTTTGGACGGTAAAAGAATGGACGCCCCGACAGATGTTCAATGTGATTGCGCAAAATTGTCTGCCTCACACATATCTTTTTGTGTAAAATAACGGATTCCTCTTGCGAGTTTGACTGGAAGAAATGTAGTTTCCAAGGGTAACATTTCATAAACACCTGTGAGCACGGGGTGAGGATGATAACATGTGGAAATCTACAGACGGATGCGACTAAAGATATTCCACATTACAGGACAACCATTGATATATCGCTTTTTACTAAACAACGGTTAACACCTGAAGGGTTATGAAATGGGTGAGTTACCATGTAGGTAAAATGTTTCATTGTTCACATTGGCACTATGATCACAGATGAATCATTTGAGAGTCCCGGACTCGATCAACACATATGTGAAACTCAACTTGGATCACAAGTTTCCAAACCATCCACCCCTACAGTTCATTAAATATGTCTTTCTGACCAAACATTGTTTTAATTTGTTTCATTGGTCATGTGATTGCACACTAGTAGCCTAAGTGAACTGCAGGAACTGTATAACACAGTTTTCCCTAGTCAATTTAGATATAGGATCTCATAGGAAAAGACTCTTATCTTTCAACTTACAACCGATGAACCTATGAATTAGTCACGATGACATATCATGAGAATGATGATCGAAAACACAACCACAATGTAGGAATATACTGAACTTGAAAACATGAGAGGATAGTGAAGATTAGTAACCAATGCACCAGCAAGCTAGAAATGTGTCTTCAAGTGCTCAAAGTAAAAAGATGTGTCACAGACTTTGAATCTGTGTCCTGTTTGAACAACATTCTTCCCTAGCTAGATTTCTGAATGTGGCCTCTCAGTCCATCCACAGTAATCTGGCGTTTACAGTTACGTTTGTTGTTACTGTGAAACATGCTTATAATGGTTAATTGTCCTTTTGTTCTTCCTGTTTGCCTCAGCCTTAACTATAATTATTATTTCGTAGCCTAAACCATAACAGACAGGTGTTTGTTTACACCCATACAAACTGGAAGTCCTTCGATTCGTATCAGTACGTATGATCTCGTAACGTCGTAGGTTTTTTACAGTGGCTGTTGAGCCTTTTTGTTTGACTTGTAGTTATAGTACTGTTATTTAAAAAACTGAGCAGACAACTGACCGTAAGTACGGCCTTACGTTATAAATCAGTTTCATTTATTCAAAACATCATCGCTGTTATCATAACTAACTTCTAACTATCATATAAATTTCACTGCCGATTTGGTCGTTATATGAACCCCACCAGCTATTCAAAATCTGTATTTTTGACTAACTTAAGCGAAAGCAATCAGCAAAAACGCTGCTTAAAGATGCACTTTTTGCAGGGATGGGGAATTGTTTTGCAGTACGTCAAAGAGGTTGCTGGTCCCATTATCTTTGGGGGTTTTGGCGTTTGCATGACAGTTATCCCAAAGCGTTTAGTTTGGTGGCTGGCTTGAAGGTGGAACGTAGGTTATCCGTTTATCTACTCAATTCTTTTGTCATGGACACTAATGCGTAGTTCATGATAGCAGCAGTTGCATTAAATTTCACCTCTGAAAAAAATTCGACGAAGAGCTGCGGCATGAAAGTTTTGCCGTAGTTAATCAATAGATCTTTGGAGAGTTACAATTCAGCGAACATTCAAACTTAATTGTCGGGAAAGTCGTCAGTTCACCGAAAATATTTCGGAAAATAGACTAACAAAGTACGCTTTTCAGTGACCTTTACCGTTGTCATAGTCATGTACTTCTCCGCTCTCCATGATCGTCCGCAGCCGTCCTCACACCTGTGGTTGTCATCCCGATCGCACATCTACTCCGCACCGTCTGGACTTTTTCTTGCATATTCTTTTTGACATTGCCTCATTGAAACTCACAAACCTTATAAATGCGGACGGGTTTGTGACCATTTTGTCTTCGGGCTGAGCGCAGAAAGGTTTGTTTTAAGGCCAGTCTTTTCTTTGTGTTCATGCAGTAGCCTCGGGTGAATGGGAAGAGTCTAATTGCCCACGTATACTCCGCACGTCGTTGTTCATTGCCGTTGACCGTCGTTCCGTTATCCGCCGTTTCATTACCCATTATTCTGTTATCGGTTCACGCACTCTTAGGCCATACATCCCGTTACAGCATGACCGCTGAGTGATCATTCGTGTATTCGGTTAGGTAGCATGTGAATCTCGGGCAACTTGTCATGCATTAGCGACGGCGAAGTATTTTGGCCTGTTTGATGGTCCTGTGAATTCCGTGTTTCTTTCTGGTAATGCACCCGTTGGAGTCTGCGAAAGTTTCAGGAGAAATTTTTACATTAGCGTCGGAGCTAGTGCTCAGTGCTGCTAGTGGCCTACCAAAAACCTTAACAGAACTGTCTAGCTGAGGTTTGTGGTGTATCAGGACCATAAACAACTTCGAACTTGTCTTGACATCCCAGGGATCTAGTTAGAACTTGGTGACCAAAACCATGTTTGCTCCTTTGCCAAGTCCTTCCTCAGGAATAGGCTCATCTTACTTGTTGTTTGCAAACGACCAGCCACAGTAGCCTGTGAGTTAACTTCATATCTACTATCGCAGGTTTTACACTTCCATTCGGATTAGTCCCATGAATAACTTCAAATCCGCAAAACAGTTTAAGAAAAACTGATCATGATTTCTCTGGGAGTCATTGGCAATGTGGATTTCGAAATGTTCTCTAAATTTCCCAGGTCGTAGAGTACCTGACGTTTTTACACAGAGGCTCCGCCTTCTTGCACTTTAATTTTCCTTTAAAGTTATCATGTGACCTAATGGTTACTCTCGGTCAATAACAAAAGCGTAATCCCTAGTTAAATATCAACCTATTGGAGCTGGTGGGTTACGGTCACAGTAGCCTTAATTTGATGAAAGCTTTGTGTTGTGCGCAGTATCCGACTTAGGTCAGTTCTGTGGTTTGTAAAAGCGTTTGTCTTGAAGTGAAGAGAAATCACGACAGGTCTTTATCGTGACAGTGACAAGTTGCATTTTAAGTTGTCCTCTAGTCGATTACATTGGCTCATTCCGGGTATTTGCCATCAGACCACTTGAGGATTACGCAATTACCTGTTGGACTCAAATTGTTGTTCGCGGAGAACGCTTAGGTTGGTTGATTGTGGCATCGTTCGCTTGCTCAAAGGACTGAGAGAAAGGATAGTCCCTTGTAAAACCATTGGTCACTCAGCAAAAAGAATGTGGACAGCAACACTTCAGTTAATCGACACAACTTATTACTTCCCTTTAGCAGCTGCAGCGTTATTGCTTTATTGGGGATCGCAACGAAAGTGACTCGAGCATCAATTACACAAAGTTGAATTTTTGTCCACCAAATTCAACTTCGTCGCGATAATGTTTGGTTTCAAATACAGTGGACTTTAAATAGATATTTTTATCATTCTGTTAACACAATGCTTGCACTTATATGTGACCCATTTGGTGAAAATGCGAACAGGTCAGAAAGCGACTGAGATAAGTAATAAATGCTCACAGAATACTTTTTACCACAGCCGTCAGGTTGGATTAATGTAACAGTCATGAATTAATTTCCGACGCCATCACTAAAGAATACGGTGACCATTTTGGCCAATGTCTATCAAATCTAACTTCAAGGTCTTCAGATTTTGATTAGACACAGACTTTCTTTCTGGAATGCACAATATTCTCTATCGAAACAGACGTCATATCGCACCACGAATCCTTTAGGTAAAACGTCGAACACAAGGCGGTTCTTCGAAGCCATCACAAAGTAGACCAGCATGTTAAGACTTTTCTGATGAGCACGTTGAAATACATTAAGACTTTTATCTAATAACTTTGTTAAACTTGATCATTACCAATATGTGTGATTCAGGCAGTGATTGTTCTGTGTTGTGCATCTCAGTGTCACGGTCGCGTGAAGTAGCAGGTCATACTTATTCTGGAAAGTGTAGAAATATGGCATATTCACTTATCTGATAAAGCACTAACGAATTGGTTACAACGGTTTTGGTTAGTAGATCTGATGTATCTGATAAATGTATATTTATACAAACTGAACATCACACGTAAATGTTTGCAGCTGTCGTATTCCCGTACACATTTAAATCAGTCCCTTCTGAAAGAAACCACTAGACTCGAGATTTTCTCTGATTAGAGCTGGTTAGAATAGAGGCAGTCGGGCATTCTTAGTATTACTCATAGACGTATATGGTTGAGTATATAAGTAGAATGATTCAGTCGTTTCTAATGTAAAAGTAATCTTGCAGAAATAGACACGGTTACCTCATGGATATGTGGCCGGAGTCCTAGTCTCGGCCATGGCTAGGGTATGCATTGTTGACAAACTTTGGGAAGACGGAAATACGATTTTATTGCGTCTTTTTGAAGGAGACCGACAGGAAAGTTTAAGATCAATTGTGAGTGATGTCGAATTTACATAAAAATAATCCCCACTAAGAATGCACAGCAGTTCAAAGTTTCCATGTAACTCACTTAGTCCGATCGTGATATTTTGAGGTGGGGTGAATTTTGCGCAAGTTTTCGGTTAAGATTCCCACTACGTATGATATGTTGGAGCAGTTTTCCAGTTACGTAGAAGTGTCTAGAATCGAAACAAAGACTTGACTCGTGTGGCTGCCAATTACTTGACATCCGTTTTAAGGTATATAAAAGCACACAACGGACGTAAACACTACTTTGCACTGTTGACGCCGTCACTGCAAAGTCGGCCACTTTATTGGCACCTTCCGCACCGCGCACATTCACGTTTCATACAGTAGTTTCTAAATTTCTGTCTTCCTGGAGTTAGAGCTTATCGTCGGTTTCTGAACGTAGTTTGTAATTTCTTGTCGACACCGTTCCATTCACCAAGAATACAAGGGAATTATGAAGGAAGCCTTGTATAAATGAATTCACTCTCCGTCCTTCTTTTGAGGAGGCAGTCGTTCACTCTGATGAAAATCAATTTGAATGTCTTACGGATCAAGTCTTATCGGTTCTCTTCCCCGTTTAATCCATGCTTTTGTTCACTTTAAACCACAAATGTCAGTTTGCATTCTGTTATGAACATGTGCATCTTTTTGAGACAGCTGCAAATCCACCTTTATCGACACGTGTTTTGCTATCAAGAATTGTTCGTGGGAAAACAAGAGACGCTGACTGGAATGACTGATAAGTTAGAAACCAAAATGCTTACTTCAGGTTGGCCACCATAGCCAGGTCCTTGGCAAATTTATATTCCATCAAAACAGAAATGAGACATATATTGCGATATGTTAACATTTTGTTCACTCTCGTCAGTCACAAACTTAAAAATTGCCAGTTATGTACATCACAAAGATAAAGGCAAGCGGGGACTTGACACACCTACAAGCACACCAAGCATTATGTAATCACGACCATGGCAACCTGACAGGTTGCCTCAACCACAGTTGTACATATAACGTCGGCTGGTAAGTTCGGATAAGCGTTGCTTCACAGAAAACCAATAACTTGGGGTATTGGTTATGCAACAGTACCTTGAATAAGTTTACTTGATCAGTTTGATAACCCGTTGTCATGATGTGCTTAGCAATCGATGATGTTGGTTTCGAGCACTCAGTTCACCAAGTTGAGGCTGTTGCGTAATCAGTTGTTTCAGACATTTCGGAATAGGTTCAGCCACGCGCTATGATAGCCTTCGATCTGGTCTGCTTGTGTAAACGTCACTGCAACTTCACATTTATGATTGTTGAGGACTGATCCTCTGGTGGTTTGAATTAAGCGCAACTGCACAGCCGCATACGTGTGACCCAGAGCAAACTTTAAGTTGTGCTTCATACAGTTGATTAAGTGGTCATCTCTGAATGGCAAGAATACGAAAACATCTGTCTTTTAACCGTACTTATTGGTTCAATGCTCCGCTTCACTGTATTGTGTACCTCAACGAATTTTTCCGGGTATCCATTTTATAGTAAGGTTTTTCTTAGCACCTTCTGATCTCTCTGTAGTTTGTCTGGGGTAGAAATACGCTTAGTTATATAAAACAATATTTCAACCAAACTACGTTTGTATGCAATAAGAGGAAAACCGGAAAGATGAAGATATTTTCCACCTCATGTTGGTTTCTAGTGAGCTGAGCGCTGTAACGTGTCATCCGCACGTCTAGTAACAAACACATTCAACTCGATTTCGTGAGATACAGACAGGTTGAGGTGAATATTATCAAAATAGTGGAGAAACAAATCAAAATAAAAAAAAGTCGGTAAAACTTAAAATATCATAAACATTTCGTGTGTACAATAACGAGTCGATTTTATACTTCGGGACTCGCAGCTCAATCATTTCTGAGAT
Source organism: Paragonimus skrjabini miyazakii (assembly GCA_014338405.1). Lineage (NCBI taxonomy): Eukaryota > Metazoa > Platyhelminthes > Trematoda > Plagiorchiida > Troglotrematidae > Paragonimus > Paragonimus skrjabini miyazakii. The sequence goes on along the minus strand of JTDE01000183.1, from coordinate 118,330 downwards.
GTCCGCTGGTGTTTGGATAATTGGATTACTCATAGTAACACGGCTCATTTGTTTGTAAGCAAGTCTTTGGAAATCGAAACAAATGTTATGTGTACACAACAAAATAAGATCTATCGGGTATTCAAGTGGAACACTTATATCACTGGTTTGATTAGAGATAAAATCGTATTGCAACTTATAGGGTCGCCGTGATCGTGATTACATAATTCTCGACGCGCTTGTAGGCGTGTTTAGTCCCTGCTTGACGCTATTTATATGATGT
>JTDE01000183.1:105213-115798 GCA_014338405.1 Paragonimus skrjabini miyazakii | reverse complement strand
CTCCTCAAATGTAAACTTAACTGACTGATGGGCACGGTCGAATAAATCCAGTACTGTGTACATATTTTTGTCCGAACTGGCTACAATAAATATATCGTCTACGTGTCGATGGTATTGACTGAACAGGCTGATGATGGATTGAAGCGTAGTGCGTTCAAGCTTTCCCATGAATATATCGGCCAGGAGAAGTCTGAGCGGGGATCCCATTGCTACACCATCTGTCTGCCGATACAGCATACCGTTGAATAGCAGTTGTACATCAAATGTGCAACGGAGCAGAAGCTCTTTCAGTTTCAATGGTGATAAACCAATATCGATTCCGGTCTCAGACAAGTAATCACAAATAAAATTGACGGTTTCTCGCAGCGATACGTTTGTGAATAACGACACTACGTCGAGTGAGCATGATTTCTGTGAATTCACGTTAACGTTCTGTATGCATTCGACAGATCAAAACGTATTACGTAGACTGAGAGGAGCAATCGCTTTTCGGACGGATTCAAACAGTTTCACTAGCCACTTTGCCATTGAATGGTAAGGCGAATTCATCATATCAAATATTCGACGAAGCGGTACACCAGGTTTGTGGACTTTTGGTAGTCGCAGGGGTAATCACCCTTTCGTCTTTTAATGACTCAAGACACTTAGTGATCTGTTGTTCGGCATACTCGGTTTTGTTCCTTTCGTTGGCAACTCTACGAAACTTGGTCTGGTCTGCAAGAATACCATTCAATTTCTCGATGTAATCGCTTCTATTCAGAATGACAATTCCATCTCCTTTATCTGGTCTGATGAGGAGGTTATCTGGATTCCACTGAAACATCTTCAATGAATCCATGTGTTCCCTGGTTAATCTATTAAGCATTTAGTAGCGTTATACGGAACCGTAGACTCAACAATAGCCAAAAGTTTGTAACATGAGATAGGACACAAAATTTAAGACGACAATTCAAGCCTAATTTTGGGCTGAAAAAAACGGGTGATGAACCGTTTCACTAGACTTTGACAAAATGTGAGCGGTCTCAACTGTAATCATAAGAAGTATACGACTGTATTACTACACCCTGAAAAATAAGTTGATTCGTTTGGAAGATGTTCACCGATACTTCCGACCTTTCCAGTACTAAGATCCTCAATGCGATATTAGCGGACTAAGATTCACTGTCAAAACTGAACAGTATAAAACTGTCAGATTGATTACTTGTACACCTTTCAAAGTTAATTTCCTGTTCAGATTTGACACCATCGAGAACACAAACGATATGTCATGTTGAACAAAGGCAATGAAAGGTTTCTGAGCAGTTCATTCTGCGGTTGAGTAATAAATGGCTGTAAATTACAGGAAGACATTTTGCTTGCCTAGGTAGCCATCCTTTTAGCCCAGATACTGTGAACCGTCAAGGGCGTTTTATAACTGAACAATTGCACACAAGGAGACCTTGACCATGTAGCGGTTTTTCTTTCGCCTTGCTACAAAACTGTCAAAATAAATTGGATCTAATTCAAGAATCCTTAATAAGAAAACGACTGAATTAGCCGTCTTCTAAGGTGAACGATTCGACTAGCTCCATGAGTTCATCAGAAGTAAAAAATGGTGTTTTACGGAACAGTCTGTTTTCGGTTATTCAGCATCGGCCAATTACGTAACATTTTAATCATCATGTTTGTTAAGCGAGCAAAATCATAAGCAATTGGTTACATAATTTCATGACGCGGTTGTGAATTGGAGGGCATTTAGGTAACAAAATTGACATCCATAGGCGCCGAGCTGGCAACTGGAGGCCATGGTAACTGCAGAGCTTGTACAACTTTCTTCTGATCGCACAACTGTGGATTGTGCAACCAAATTCCGATCGCTTCCGCCGTGGCCGGAATAATAAATTTGACTCCTCTGAATTGGTGATTGGGCAAGTGGTAAATGAGGTGAAAGGTTATTTCCGGTGGGACTTGGTGCCCTGAGTCAACAAGGTGCGCCAGAATTGCTTTCGAAATAGACTTCACCTCGCCCTTAGTCAACCATTTGGGATGGTAACCACGTATCCTCTGAGAAGGGCGTCTGGTTGTGCGATTAACGTAATCTGCTCCACAGGAGTGCGCTCAGAAGAAATTTGTACAGACCCTATGGTTGTCATGGCCTCCCGTTACCAATTCGACGCCTACGGGGGGTCAAGATTGTAACATAATTGACTTCCAGCTCACAAATGCGTGACGTAATTATGTGACTAATTGCTTTTGATTTTGATCACTTATCATGGGCGAATTTAAAGCACTCAGGATAAACTGGGCATCAATTTCTCACCAGGAATGTGAGAGCGCATTCTTGACTCAACACTTATTAAAGCTTGCCATTCTCAACCACTTCTTATCAAACCATCTTTTTTTATTTAGCCTGGTTTCTTTCCTAACCGGTCATGCATAACTAATATGCTTATTTTTATGGATAGTCTGACGGGGGTCAAATATAATGGCTTCATCTCAGATGCTATCTTCTTTGACTTCGTCAAAGCTTTGGACCGTATCCCACACGGCCCTCTGAAACACAAACTGAGAGCCTATGGTATTTGAAAAGAGGTTCTTCGCTGGATTGTTTCTTTTTTCCATAATAGAACTTTTAGAGCTAAAACTAGATCAGATTATTCATCTCCCTTTTTGATTTCTACAGGAATTCCTCAAGGGTCAGTGTTAGATCTTCTGTTATTTCTGATCTACATCAACAACCTTCTGGACAATAGTTCCAGCAACGCCTTCCTATAGGTCGATGACCTAAATATCCAAAATGCCACGGAACCTAGTGCACTATAGGTTGATCTCGACACGATTAAGCTTTGGTCGGACGATTGGAGTTTCTTACTAAATGAAAATAAGTGCGCAGTTATGTCAGTCAGTGGAGACTCTGGCAATGCCTTCATGATTCATGGTGCATCCGGCACAGTAGTTCTCATGAAAATCGATCTGAAGAAAAATCTGGGCATCCGATTGTCGTCTAACTTATTCTTCACGTATCAACGTGAGATAAAAGCAAAAAAGGGATTTGGCGCTTTTGGGATGGTTAACTGCACTTTCCCCCGCATAGATAATAGAGCGTTTTGAATGTTTTATAGAGTTTATATAAGACTGCTCCTCGAGTGCGCTAATCAGGTCGTGTATACCGGCCTAAAGTAAATTAAACTGGCTGTTGAGCGTGTCCAGCGCGCGGCTACCAAACTAGTCACGGGCCTAAGAAGTGTCACGTACGAGTCTCGACTTAAAATTTTTGATCTATATCCAATTGAATTTCTACGACTCCGGGGTGAATTAATTCTCACACACATTTTCATTAGAGTAGGTTTCATTGAGTAATTCTTTATCACGATGAAGGATGACGGCCGGCAAGGACATAACAGGAATTTTTTCAAGTTTCGTCCTAGAAACTTCCATGGGCAGCAGTTCTTTTCTCACAGGGTTATTAACCTTTGGGACAGACTTCCTTCTAATGTCTTTGGCAGTACTTCTGGAGATTGCTTTAAGGCATCACTCGGTTCCCATTTACCAAAATATTAATTATGCAATTAATCTTACTATGTTCTTGGTATTTACTGTAGTCCTCAAGAACGGTGTTACACCCTGTTTTCAATGACTGTATCTCAGATCAACAGACGCTCGCTTGACATTGAGCAAGAAAAACTGACTGGATCCGGGAACCTTGGGCATCTGTCTCGAACCCCCGTATCAATCACTGAATCGCTGATATAAGATGTTAGGTAACTGGCCCGATGATGAATAACCGAAGACAGACTGTTCTCCAAAACACCTCTCTTTTACTTCAAAAGTTAACTCAAGTTTTTTGAATGTGGCTTCTTTTTCTTATGAAACCATAATCCATTCAAAAAAGCGAGAAGCATTAAGTACCACATCTTGCAATCGTGCGTCAACACAACTGAGAACATGAATCAATTGGCATATTTTCAAATGGTTATTTGACAAACGGTACTCTATACAGTGCCAGTGTTAGACATCTCTAACAAGTGGGACTCGCAACTGTGCTAGTCCAAGTTATGTGACATTCAACCCCATAAAACAATTGTGATTGTCTGCAAAAACAAATACTTATCTCCTTAGGCTTATCTTGGTATCTTCTACCTTAATTTTCCGAATTATGTTCTGGTTCGTTTCAAATTTATCGTGTCTGTAGCTTGATTTACATTATAACTATCACTAGTCACGTCGATCTGACCTTGAAATTCACCATTTATCCTACGAAGTGTGTTGCGTCTCTGTGTCCTAGGAATAAACCGGTAAGGTAAAGTCTTACTATCAAATATGAACGGTGACTCGAGGTCAACAGTCGATTAGATTCGACTGCAACAAATCAACAATCTTTAGTTCATACGATCACCTTGTGGAATATAGGTAAACAAGCATAAATATACTACAGTACACAGATGCATACCCGAATCTCCTGGTTGAAACTAGCGGTTTCCGTGGTCCAAGTGCAAATGAACGATTTCGGATTCCAAGCAAAACTATATCGTCCACTTGACCTGAATGAAGAGCGTCAGTCCATTTTCCAAGGGCACACCTCGTATGCACATCCGTTAAAATTTTATACTCATGTATTTTTGTGACTTGACCCTTTAAGTGACTGTAAGTCTGCTTTCGCCTGAAGACGAAAAAATGAGCAATTGTTAGCTTAGTGTGCTCTGGAAAGTGTGCAGTTGAAATTGACCCATTTGTTACAAGATTTCAAGCTCGTTTTGAAGTGTTTTGTATTCACTGTAAGTTGAGAACCTAAACCACATCGCACTGCGAAACTTACCACTTCTAAATGGTTTCTCTCAGTTGTTCTATAGAAATACCGTGCAACAAATTTCGACATAACTTTGATAGAATTTTATCTGGAGTGATGGACATGCACTTGGCCAAAAAAGATACGCGATTTCAGATCTTCCGTTTGTTCAGTCGAAACTGTTGTAAATTCACGCGAGTTTTCTCACAGTTAAGTTACATCTACTCTAGTCTAGCAGAGCAAACACTGAATATAATCACTTTTGAGATTTTGAGCTATTCATTCAAGTAAAGCGTTCTAAAACATTTTTTGTACATACAGTGCATCATGAAATTTTGTAACACTAGTTTGACTCAAAGCGGTGTCGTCTATTCGAACAATTTCCGATGGAAGCAACGATGCGATTCAATTTTGACTGACAATTATTGACTGTATTTTTCTTCCAGACCATAAGCTACCGTCCACAGCAGTAGATGGATTAGAACTGTTAGAATACCTTGCTCTATTTGCGTGAACATCAATGATTGAACCTCTTTCAGATCTGTCTTAAGGTCTTTACTCACAGACCAAACTGTAAGGAATCCAGATGAAGCAGCCATATCCGCAGCTCCCGCCAGTAAATTAACTATTCTTACACACGAAGAGAAAAAAAAGATTTCACTCAACGCCATGAGACAACCATTCCAGCACCACCTAACCTGCTTTGCATTCCTTATAATGAACTATTTGTTGTAAATGAACAAAAATGACAACTCGTAAGATAAGATAGGTTTTCATTCTTTCAAAGTCTATTCAGTTTCCTCAGTATAAAATTACTTCTAAGAGAGCTAAATAACAATGTGGAAGTCTGATTGAATTGCGTGTTGTTGCTGATTGTCCAAAGTGGGCTTGCCAACGTCCAACTATATGAACCAGAAACACATCACTAAGCATGTGATACTTTACTATGTAATGGTTTTTGACCAGTTGGTTCCAAATTATTGTATACGCGACTACAAGCGCGTGTTTTATTCATATTTACACCCCTCTTTGAATCTGGCAAGCAAATATAGCTACATATGTGTATTGTCTGTCGAGGTTCAAAGTACTTTATTTATATGTTCAACTGACGTGTAATAGACGTTTCATTGCCTGTTGAAGATACATAAGGGGGAATAACTGGCTTAAGGTGATACAAAACTGGCATTTTTTGTTAGATTGGAACGTTTAACAACATGAACAACTAGATGAACATTAACTTACCATTGGAAGTATGTCTTAACACTGGACTCAAAATTTAAAATTGTCCCAGGGAGTCATTCAAATTTTGAAGGAGCTCCAAAGCAAATATATTGGAATCTATCGAGTCTTTTGCTTGATTTTTGATGAAGGTATAGACACAATTAACAAACTTGACAATCATCTTGACGTTCTTATCGAAAGTGTTTTTAAGATTTGATGTATGTTCAATTCAGACACATAATTGCCGTCTTTAAGCTGGCCAGATCTAAGATAGTATGCGAAAATGGTTTACAATCCTCTAGATATTGGGATTAATCTGATGGATGTATTGAATGAAACAGTCAACTCCAGTTCAAACCGTTTTGGGGGAATATTTGAGTTCACTCTTATCTAAAACAATAGGGATGTTAATTCCATAGCTGTCTGTAAACAACTTTATGGTAAGCGATCAGTCAGCTGTGGATTGCGCTTACACTAATATGTTCGAGGATTTTGGGCGAGTGCCACAAAAACAACTTTGAGCTAAGTCAGATCCTTCCTACACGTTTCCTACAAGAAGCTGACGGTGTTTATGTACTCCGCTCACAAGTGAACTTCTGCAACTGGCTAATCCATGACCTAACCATGTTTTGAACTGAACATAGTAATGATGGTTGGTCCACTTAAAAGTTTTAGCCAGATAGGTTGGTGTATGGAGTTAAGACCGAGCCATTAAGACCAGTCGGCCCCATTAGTGGAGAAGACTAACACGCCATAACGACGCACAGCAGTTGTAAAATACTAATATCATGATTACTCTTCATTTCTCGCCAACCTGAACTTCTTTCCTTTTTACGCCATTCTAAGTGCTAAGTACGTTGGTTGATTGAAAACAAAGGCACGATTATTTGTCGGTGGAACTTTCGATTCGTCACCTTAGGAGTTGTGTGAGTGTTCCCTATGTTCATTGACGGGACGACGTCTGAATTCAGCAGCCATCTGTCCTTTCAACAGACCGATTCGACTGTTGGTATAGTCATGAATTACATAGGATAACTATGCCAGTTGGCCCTACACGCTTATTTTGGATTAATCATCGAACGAAGTGGGAAGCTGTCTTTGAGTTGTGCGTTAATGATAAAGCGGTTGGCCAGAGGATCAAGATGATTACACCGGCTGCAAAAGGTTTGTCGCATTTAAGTAGTTTGGTCAACCGAATTGGTTGAGAAGCAGCAAAAACAACACTAATTAGGAAAACTCAACTGGCTTTTTCCTGAAATGGGGATGACACCAGAACTCTGAGTGCATTGACCTCACATTGAAAATTCCACCTTCTTTTACATCACGTAAACGCAGCTGAGGGTCACGGGTGCATTTACTAGGAGCGTAGTCATTTGGACTTTCGTTGTTTGAGCATGAGCGTTTTTTGGACTTCAACACTTCTTCTAACATGCCCTGTGTATCAAATGTTGAGAAAACTCGTCTTGGCAAAAGTTTACCCCGGCGGAATTTGTATCTTGAAGAGAGTCACCTCATGGACAATTCACATTGTTCAGTTGCTGAAATCTTCCAGTTGAATCGAGGTAAAATTCGCGTATGTTTTAGCAACGACTGCGTCAATTCGTAGAGTGGTTGACAGATTGGCGCGCATACAGCAGATGGCTCACACCTGATGAGTAAGTGTGTGAACATGAGGGATAAACCCTGGACAAAGGTCATCAATTCTAAGCATTATTGTTAAGTTGTGAGCACCTGCCAAGCAAAGTGACGTGGACGATGAGCAACGAAAATCTTGTAACGTAAATTGCCACATTCGCATTCTTCTTGTTTTTCCCGCTTAAGCAATGGTCTCCAATTATGTTGTAACAGCGCAGAAAATTTTCAACGACGCCACTTTATATGATGACATCCTGACAATCACAAACTCACCAAACGATCGATGAAATGGAAGGAGAAGTGAACAATAAGGTTAGGCTGATATTTATATGTGAACTAGAAAGAAGGGGCTGCTAACTTTCTGTATACCTTCTTAGATGTAGTAGAGATGGCGTATCAGTACAGAGGATGTTATAACACAAGCCAAATTCCACTAGTAAATAGTCGCAGTTTATCAGTTTTGCAGTGAGGATAATCAAGAAAGTACTGTGAACATTGCCAGCATTTGTGTGATTCATTTATATGCCCGGATATTTAGTTCGCGAACTTCACAAGCTTACTACTACGTGGCAGAATAATGCATGTCCAGTATGATAAATCTGCGGACGTAACCAATTAGGGGCGTCAGCAAACAAAGGTACGACTGTTTAGGAAGAGGAAGTACACATAGGTCAAGCCGTCGGGGTTGAAAGTATTGTGTTTCTAATAACATCAATCTTAATCTCATTAACGAAATGAAGTGACTGTCGGAAATTCCCTGTTAACAGCATCTTTGTTGAAGGGAGATGGATCAGTTTGTGCCAACTTACATTGTATTTTGTCTGTTTATGTGTTACTCCAGTGAAACTTACGTCATCAGGACCGATTGGTGCTTGAACCCTAGGGTGTGTGAACAGCTGCCAATATGAGTTCATCAGGAGTGCACGCAAACCTCAACTTCATCTGTCACTGAACACATTGGTCGCAAGTCATCAGCTTAGTACCGACTCAATACTGTAGCCTACACTGTATGCGCAATTCACGTTTACGGCATTTTTCCGAAGCTTGTTCAGTTAATCTTTGCAAACTAACATCACATGTACGGAAACAATCGGTTGCTAACCTTAAATATCTGTAGACACTAGTATTTCCATACGTGCCTCCCATTTCATTCGACTGATTTCGTTTTGCTTTCTTATCCCACTCCACTAGTCTACGTTATGCACACGAATATTACTGTGAAAAACTGAAGAGGCAATGTGGAATTTTGGTGTAAATCAGATTCCATTTACTTACTATAGTGGTTAACCTTATGATTGAAGCCATTTGTTTTAAATAGTAAAAGAAACAGGCCTGATTTTATACGGTATATGCTTGTGTAACTTTCACCCTACAGCGCATACTGAATATTCTATGTGGTGGTTTTGGGCGTTTGGCTATTCTACTGTCAATGAAGTAACCAGTCGTGGCACAGTGACTTGCACATCCAATGTTTCAGCTCTAGTGCATGGTAGTATCTGAATAGTTTATTAATAGTGTTCGTCTGAAGGCGGCTTCAAACAACAATTACAACTAATGTCACATTATTTGTCTCAGTAAAGTTATCACTAACACTTTGCTAACTTTTCTGCTGAGGCCAATCAGAAAGACTGAAAGGATATTTACGCGACCCCACCATACGCTTACGACTATCTCATTAATCGGACGCCAGATGGATCTCGATAATATGTCACATCTGGTTTCATGCAAAAATGCGATTCATTTGCTATCTCATGCGCTCAGCTGGTTAACTACTCAATATCCGGTTCACTTAATTATTTTTCAACGACGACTGAAAATTACGGCATCCCACATTTGGGCGGTAAAGTTGATTGTAGCAGTTAGTGAAAATGGTCAAGCAAGCGGAACAAGCGGATCCTAGGTGTGGTTGTCTGTTCATTTTTGATGTGCTAGCCGGGTGCTTCAGTTTCCCTCTCTATCTTCTCACCAGACAAGTTTTAGTACGCTGTTGCTTCAAGTTACGCGACAGTGATGACCGTCTCCCACATTGAAAAGCAAGAATCAGTGAGATGTTTTTTACCATTGTACTGCATATCAATGAACTTTTGGAAAACTGCCTTAATTAGGTATTTCGTTGTTTGTTAGCAAATATTCAAGTAGAAACTCAGGGTATTTGTTAGAGTCGGCATTAGTATAACTTTTTTGGGCTTTCATTTTCATAAGTTACGTTGTGCTTCAAGTGCAGGCCTAGAATAGTGATGAATTAAACTAGTTCATTAGGACGTGTGAGCAGATGTGGATTTTGAAACTGAATTGTAGACCAACCAGAGCCAGTGGATAGGCACAACTTATACCATTGGATACACTCTGTTAGAATGGACCCACAATCCTGAGTGATATGTCTGCCAGTGTGAATTTTTCAGCCAACGGCAGAAGACAAACAGATCAAGGACACCCAGTTGTGTTTGTTATTATTATCAGTGGGACAAAACACTATAACTAACAACTGGTTCGTATGAAATCAAACATTGTTCAAGTAATGTCTCTTCACATATTGTTTCTACCTTTGTGCATATTACTGTTTCTTCAAAGTGAGTACAGCGTTTACTCAGTACATTTTACTTCTGCTATTCAGCATGTATTCTGTAGCATACAATTTTCAGATAATTGAAAATCCCCATAGCATTCATGAAAAACAAAGTTTCAGCGAACAGACTGTTTTCGATAAATTCTCCTCTTTGGCTGGTACAATTATATAAAATTAAGTGACGATTTACAATGTTATTGATCAAAGTTTACTGAAGGGGCAATGTAATTGGACAAAAGATTAACACTACTTCGCCATGGTTAAAAACACAAACGACCAATAACATTGTAAATCGTCACTTAATTTTATATAGTTGTACCAGCCAAAGAGGAGAATTTATCGAAAACAGTCTGTTCGCTGAAATTTTGTTTTTCATGAATGCTATGGGGATTTTCAAT
>JTDE01000183.1:69946-102551 GCA_014338405.1 Paragonimus skrjabini miyazakii | reverse complement strand
TTAACACTGACTAACTATAACCAACTTCGTTTGTGTTCCTAACCACGGCGAAGTAGTGTTAATCTTTTGTCCAATTACATTGCCCCTTCAGTAATCTTTGATCAATAACATTGTAAATCGTCACTTAATTTTATATAATTGTACCAGCCAAAGAGGAGAATTTATCGAAAACAGTCTGTTCGCTGAAACTTTGTTTTTCATGCATACAATTTTGCTGCCTACTATCTAACATGTAGCTTCTATCTTGTTACTAGGAGTTCAACCAACCACCGCAGGTTTAAAGTCGATGTTGACCACACGTGGTGGCATACATATTGACTAATCTCTTTTTATGCATAAAATATGTTCAGTGATTAAGTGATCTTGACAATCCATGATTTGTCCTTACATTTTGTGACGTTTTTCTTTAGGAATGTTTAAAATGTGTTTATCATTAAATCGTATTCTGAAATGGGTTATATGTAAGCTGTCTCTCCACTAGTTCGAACATACATTAAATAGATCACTATAAAAGTAAGAACTTTGTATCGATAATGATTTTTATCCCTTTATCAAAAGCATCTTGTTTTAGGTGAACGCGAATTATGAAGTTATGACTTAACTCAACTTTAATACCATTTCCTTGACAATTTTGACATTTGGAGCGCAATAATCCATATGGTCAAGTCACCACACTTTTATTAGGGTTGTCAAAAATATTTTAAAAGGTCTTGTTTAGTTGTGAGTGTCTGTACAATCATCTAGCAACTTTTCAATAAACCTCCTGACACCGTCTCATGGTTTTCATTTCAACCCCACTTCCAAACTACAGGCAGTTGGGCAGAAACGTGCTTAACAATTGGAAAACCATGTGGCAGCCCTATCATCAAATCATGCTGCGACGAACTTATATGTCTCACTGAGTCGCGAACGTACAGAACGTGCCAAAAATGCAAGCACAATGGCTCCCAATGTGGTTGGAGTAAGGAGTGTTGTTCCAGAAGCTGCGAACAATCTAAATGTATACCATAAATTTGCATTATCGTCAAGTTACCACATGCCAATTTTCCTCCAATAAATGGTGTTTTTCAAACATTTGGTCGTTAGTTCCTACTCCTACGTTCGTGGCAGTTGACTCAACGGTCGAGTTGAAGAACACTGTTTGTATGACAGGCCTTGTTTGACATTAATCTACACACACAAAAAGAGTTGGGAAATGTAGTCTCTTCAGAATATTTGTCCGTAATAATTTTAGTTTTCTGGCGGGGCTTCGGATTGCTTGTAGTCTATGACCAGTGACGCTGAAAAAGCCGGGCGAATAATCAGCCTGTCCAACGGTTTTATAGTTCAGTATACTTATAGTGATGCGGCAACCTACTTCGCAATCAAGCACAGCTTACGGAACAGTTACAAACTGATTCATAGGGATCTAATTCAGTACATCCTTTTTACGCGCTTTTATATCGGCTTGTTGAAACGTTCTCTTGGATATTGAACACGACGTTTTCCGTTAAACGTTTTTAGACCTACTGTTATAGCGACCAAACTATCTTTAGCACGCTGCTTATTCTATATATTGACCCTGTTTTCGGCCAGATAGTTGCAAAATTTCGGAGCGCATTGGTCACAGTACTTCGTATCCACTAGATAAAACGCATTATTCAGCCTGTTGGCTCCGTAAGGTTGAGATTTCCACAACGAATTAAGATAGGGTTTTGCCACATATGCCTTGTTCATAACCGCTCTATTTATTACAGTATCAACCCGTTGTCTTTACTACTGTTTACAACCCTTGATACCTGACGGGTCGACTTCTTGATTTCTCTTAACTTTTTTGGTTGTAACCGTTCATGTAATTGACATAGCTCCATCGATCGCATTTACCAGTGTGATATGGTCTTTTCCATTGCGTGTTACCAAAAATGACCATCACCTGTTTGCAGAATCAACAGTTTTGATGGTTTTGATATATTACGTGAGCTTAACTTTAGCATATATGGTATTTTATAGACGTGCAAAAGTACAATTGCCAAATCCTCAACACATGAATGACCTAACCCGCGTTAACGTTTAGATGTTACTCAAAACAAAAAATGTGTACATGGTCATTTATATAGGGTAAAACAACTTACTCAAAATTCGATGCACATCAACACTACTTGAGTCTAAGAAATGACATTGCCCGTCACTGTTAAATTCTCGAGGCAAATTGCAACGATAAACATCTCTGATTCAGGACTCGCCAAACAATTAGAGCTGTAACAGGCAAGTGCCAACACATCCAAAGCAACAGTTGTTTACGTATGCCAGTCAGACAACGTACTGATAAGGATCTGAGAAAAAAACTGACTCATAGAATCGATCCTGTCCTATGTTGCAGAATGCTGTTTTAGATGACCAAAGATACTGAGAAGAAGACGTAGTTTGACGATAGACTCTACGTTGATACGTCAGTCACTAGTTCTAAACTTTTCCCAGGTAAATTCTGTTGTCTCGGTACAAACTTGCCCGCAAACACATAGTTGGAATTATGTTATTCGGGGTGGGCGTGGGTGTGGGTGTTTTGCCTATCGCATAACAAACTGGGAAATTAAAGTTATTTCATCTCATGAATTATTTGGGCGGAAATAGACCAACGTATTGACCTACGCGTTTATCGGCAAGATTAGGCCGTAATGCAACAGAGGTCAAATGCGCAGGCATATTGTGGGGGACTGTCAGGCAGGAAGTACGAGCATTCCAACTCTCGGCGGAATATCCCAACACAAGGGGAGATGCGTTCAAAAACCTACGGTGAGCGGATGGAGAACGGCGTGGGTGCCCGAATGAGTAATCGCTCGACCGGATCGAACCAACTGGCGAGACGTGGCAGCCGAAGTAGGATGGATGACCAAATTGAAGGCGTGATTATTCCAGCACTCTCAGGAATATCTCGACACGGCTGCAGTGTACGTTAAAAGCCTATAGTAGATAGATGGAGGACAGCACGAGCGGCCGGACAAGCTATCGTTCAACGAAATCGGATAAACGGACGAGGAATAGCAGGCAGATAACCCCCGGGTAGAAGGCGCAAATCACACACCTAAACCGGGTAGAAGTGCACACGACGCGTGGGCGGAAACCTCGAGGTGTTGTGAACTAGAATTCTGACTCAAACGCGAGAGCGCGCGTAGCATGTGACTAGCGTGTTGAGCAATAAAGATTGTGCTTCACTGAACGCCTTTTCGCTTCAATATGACCGATTTACAAACAAGGATACAGATGGGTTCACTGAGTATAAGTTAATCAAGCTGGGGAGAATTGCACGACTTTCCATTCATATAACCCTTGCAAGATGTCATATGGTAGTACTGTGATAATCCTAACCATAGCTATATTATGAGTATGGCAGTTATAAAATTATATAATAATAAAATACATCCAGTGCGATCGTCAAATCTTGTATTTTGGAGTTGCGATTCGAAACGTCGATTGACTTTTACGTAACAGCATCAGGTAAAGCCTAGGTACAATTATGATAAACGACAACGATACAGTTCAATTTAAAACCTACACTACGAAGGTTCGTTAGTCTGCAGTGAGTATAACATTGTGGTAACCTGGAAAAGATGTCTGGTGCGAATCGGTCTCATTGAAGATTTTACCTCTACATACTTCAAACTATTTGTTCTCAGTTTCAAGTTGCACAAAATATCCTACAGCTTTTTCCCCTTAAAATTGTGTGCCCGGCACTTTTCAAATATATGCACACGATAGACAAATCAAGAAAAGTTCATACATGTGAATTTGCTCAAATAAACAAATGAATGAATAACTTAAGGAGTGGTCTAAAAGTTCACCTCTGAAATTTGCAACAGTATTAAGGAAGCTGACCATTCGAAGGCATTTTTTTTAGCAACAATATTGTCACCTTCAGTTTTTTTGTTATTCAATCCAAAATGCTTTTTAAAATGTTTCATCAAACTTTTCGGTGGCTAACCTCATGCTGTTCTTTCTGTCAGTTTAGTTTTCCCGTGCAGCCTGTTTTTCAAAATTCGAAAGAGGCAATAGTAACCGGTGACTTAGTCGTAAAATACAACAGGTAATTAACGTGTTCGATACCACAAAGGAGAACGGTGACCTATACACTTCAGGAAACGTTATCTAGTAGATTTTCGTACATTATTTTTCCCGATTAATTCACGCAGCAGTACTTCAAAACCGTATACTGTGTATTGATTATCTTGTTTTTGTACAGGACGCGAGTGATAAATAAAGACATCTGAAGAATCTCAAGAAACGGTCATAACAACTATGAGGCTTAAAATTATTCCGTGACGGACAGTTGCATTGCTTTACTGGCATTTACCCCGGAATACTTTTTTCTTCCAGTGACAATCCCAGGTCTCTTCCTCAACTGAAGTATAACAGTGAAGTCACTTTCATCATTCCAATGAACTTTTTGTACAACTCGGGATTGTATTCCGCTTGGTTCACTACTTGCATCAAAGCCATTACTCTGAGTACCCATCGGGTGTAAATTTTCAAGATGCTTGTTTTTGTGCATGGTATTTGCAATAACTTATTAACGCATGATTAGGTTAACCGCCATTCGATCCATCTTGATTCGCCATTATTTAAGTGTCAAATATTCAACGATGATGCAGCATCTCCGAATTGTTCTATCCAAAGGTCAGTCACCCCGTGAGTCCTCTCGGATCGACTGCTGATCCCGCTTAACTTCAAAAGTCCAGTATTTTCGCTGTTGTTTCTGTGAACGACTGTTCATCATGTGGTTTTACCAACTGTTCATATAAGGCAGTTGATGCGGCGTTTCCTTTTATAAAAACCAATCATGACAAGCAGGTATTCAAAGTGTGTCGAACTCATAACTAACATGCACTTAAAACAGCCACATCGAAGTAACCTAACACATGATAAAAAATCTCAGTTTTGTCCGGATATAAAGAGCATATCATTTTGCCAACAATCACAATGAAAACTACCTAGTCAATCTTACATGTTATCCTGGCTCACAATAGTTTGACCTCAACTGTTCTTCATGACATGGTTTGCTGTTTTGTGTAGAAGCAGGGGGTAGGTGTATCAACTGCGCGTATGCCACTCACATTCACCTGACATATAGCAGTTAAAAGTGTCAATTTCTGTTGTTCCAATACATTTTCAACAATTGATTTGTTCAGAAATAAGGATGTGTACTTAAGAAGGGCCTGAAACGTTGTTTAATAATTTTCTTTTCTTTCTCATTCATTTTTTAAATATACCACTTGGTTTACGAGGTACTTAATATGGTCTATAAATCGGTTTGACTTTCCAACAAAATAAAAACAACAAATTTTAGCGAATATTGGAGGCTATTAGATAAACAACCCGACAGAGAACTACATAGTCTTAGGTAACGCGCATATGAGGGGCATTGTTTTTGCGTAGACCTGCCATACTTTAATCGATGTGAACAATCTGATTAGTTACTTGTTCAGAGTCAGTAAGTTAATTTGACTTTGGAGTGAGCATCTCAGTAGATCCGAATAACTTAGTTTCAACGGATTTCTATCACTCATTTCATTTGTATTTCTTACTTCCCTCTATATTTTGAACCAGGTTGTTTTTCTGGCTTAAGCAGCGTCAGCAAGTACGAGCTTGGGATGGAAGATCCTGTCTTATGTGTTTTTCGCCTCAACAAATGACAGTGCAATCAGTATAGATTAACACAAAAAACCGAACCAGGTTCACACTGTGAGAGTGTTTACGCAGTCAATCTGTATCCGACTTGGATCATTCGTGATATAACCTGTATAGAATGGTTGCGTTTAAAATGTCGAGACTTTGAACTTAAGGAAACATTTGGTTGTCGGTAAACTGAAGAATTTTTTCAAAAGTAACAGAGTAATAAAGCGAAATATCAAGAGTAGACTGGTAAAACAGCACGAGAAAAACGTTATCTCTTTCCTGTCTGACTCGAAAAGTTTGGTATACAGTATCAAACAATTGTAGATTGAATACTGGTTCAGAATTTTTGTATTTTAGCTTGGAAAATAAAAAGTATTGTTAGACAAAAATATCATAACCGAGATCTAGTTCACTACACTTTTGTGCTGTAGAAGGAAACGAACACAAGTACATCAGATTTAACAAGTCCATCGTTAAAACACTCATCAGCGAACCTACACGATGCTGAGATATTTGAACCTCTTCCTGGTTATGACTCACAGACTCCTTCAAGCACTTCATATTCCGAGGAAGGTCTCCTTTGATCCTTGTACCTCTTCCACTAAAACATCTGCGCTGACCCTTGCTTTCCCAATCAACCCAAATGGATAGTGAGATAGTGGTAACAAATATTTTTACTAATATCACGTTTCTCAGCTACTTTCTGGTTGTGATAACGAAAGTCGTTGTCTATCTCACTGTTTTCTTGAAGAATCTCACGAAACATGCATCTATTCCAACGTTCTGTTATTGTTACCACACATTCGTTTATGAGGCAGAAAATGGCCTAATAAAGGTGCCTTATTATATAGCGGTCTGTTCTTCATCAGCCGATATCTGTATCATTACGCCTTTTGGCACTAACTTATCTCAGTTTATTTTCATTGGTGCATGACTCAAGTCACGTGAACCGCCGTTACTCCATAAATTGCGTTTATTTTCAGTGTACTTCTACTCATTTATACAGGTGAGATCGTCAGCCTAGTGGTTGCTGGTTAGACTGTAGCTCTTTTGGGAGCGAGTGATTCATTGCAAACCGTTCCATTTGTGTATAGTTGTGAGATTGAAATCCGTCAACTGCGTCAGTTAAGTCTGTAGAACTGAATAGGTTGGACCCGGTGCAGACGGTCGGTGTGTAGACTTTTGCTCGCATTTATGCTAATAGTACCTGGCTTGAGGATAGAGAACTCATTGCTTTTGAGATTGTCGACCTGCTTTACATAAAATTTCTCAATACTTTACCATATGATGTGTGGAGTATAGTTTATACGCTTCCAATGTGAATGGAGACAGCTAAAACCAGTATGCAGCTCCAATATTTAAACCGCTCAGTAAAACTTGCGTTAATCAGATAGTAATTTGAACTGGGCCAACTAATTCTGATGTATGTATCGGAAGATTTTGTCAGGTGTACTGAAGGTTACGCGATTCTCACTTGAAGAGCCTGGAAGTAATGTATCTTGGAACTGTCTTATTCAAGAATATGCTTGGTTAACAAAACAGTTCACACGGAGTTTGCGCACAACGAAGCAATCCGTTTCGCGCACAAAATACCAGTTGGAGGGAACTGAGTAAGAGTACACTGCATGCTGGTTAAGTCGTATATACGCAAAGATAATTGTACAAAACGATGGGTCTGAATATCAACTACAATTGAACTTTTAGCTTAAGGTTATTCAGGAACCATCCCAAACCAGTTCCAAGCAACAGGTTCGAACTGAAATTTGCAGCTTACCAATGCCAGCTGAATACACCACCTCCAAATTTACAATTCGAAGTGTTCCTATGACTGTCAGAGATAAACTTTAAATTTTTGAATATATTTGCTGATCCTTCCAGTCTGTACTTATAACAGATGTGAACATCAGCGAGAAAGTGGTCTCGAGACCATTTTTTCCCGAATCATTTCGTTCATTAGATTCTCAATGGGAGTAAATGGGATCTGTCAAAACACCTACTGCGTTGACTTCATATCTCACGAAGCCTGACTATTAACACACGAAATGCGTCGTTTACACGTCCGGATTGCAATTGGCTGGACAGTTTCTTTCCCACTTATCGCTACTAACAATGTAGAAGTAGGCAAATTTAGCCTTCACAAAATTCGGTTGGTGAGACCAACTGGGGGTAAAAATTGTGCTAGCCGCATGAAACAATGCGGAATATTGCGGACATGTTTCGTGCTTATTTCACGCAACATGATGAAGCACTTAAACCAAAGGGTAGCGAGTGTGTGGTGAAAGACGGAACTATTCTGATCATTTATAGGAAATCAGTCGGACAAAGGTGGTCTCAATGTGACTTTGGCTGTCATGCTGAAACATTCCACGTTTGTTGAGTGCACGGGCTGGAAGGATTAACAGACATATTGAACACTATTGAAATAAGATGGAAATGGCGCGACTTGGTGTACACAGGATAAAAAGACATTCAATGTTGTGCCGAAAAGGCCAGATAATCCAGGGCATACATTCAGTTCCTTGCACGCAAGGCAGCATAATCAAAACAGTTAGAGATAATCCAGATTTCATTATAATTTTAAACACATGTTTCGAAGCAATAAGCAGTCCAGAAATCTTACCGGATTTTTATATCGGAATTGTTTTGGCCAGTAAACTGATAAACTAACGTCGTTATACGGAAGACTGAAAGAACAGTAAATTTGGAAGCGGTTTGCCCAGTTGATATAAGTAAATTTCAGTAAATTTCAGATAGAAGCTGTTATGTGCAACTGTGGTTCTGTGATGTGGGATGGTCCTTGAATAACCTTACAGTTCAATTGCAGTTGATATTCAGACCTATCGTTTTTACAATCGTCTTTGTGTATATACGACTTAACCAGTACACACTGTGGGCTTATTCAGTTACCGCAGAGCGACAGTAAGCATTCTAAAGGGCCACAACGCATTTTTCCTCATTACGCCTACCAGAACCCAATGAAACGGTGTAATGAAACGTTTACTCTTCTTCCTTCCTCGGTTAACTGGCGTTCACTGTAACATACTTTACTGTCCCTGACAGCATTTTTTCAGTAACCCATCTACCACCCGATAGATTTATTATTTAGATCATACAGTCACATCCTCCCACATGGGACATAGAAATATCATCCTGCATCTTTGTGGTTGTTCATTTTAACATGCATACTACCGATCTGAGCTCACAATGTTCGGATGTGTACACGATCTTATTTTGACAATTTTAAGAGAGTGGAGCCTAAACTGCAATGTTATCCTAATCATGGGGAACATTTGACGATGTGGTAAATTTCATGAGCGCTGCAATTCAGTTTTCAGAATGCATAGAGACTCAGTAGGGTGCTTCATAAAAGATGAAATGCGGGTACTTTATGAGAAACGTGATTTTTGTAGCGTGTGACATGCGACAAACTTGACAACACATCAAATTATATCAGTCAGTCTGAACAACGTATCAGGTAAGTAAGAAAATATAAACCATCAGACTTCGATACAAATGATATTTTCACGACAACCTGGTTATTGGGCAAACATTTGCATGAACTACCAATTTTGGTATGACGCAGTGGCAACCCCAATTGTTTGACAGTTGAAGAGCTTTCTGTATTCAAGCTGGAGTCACAACCGTTGAAGGTTTTGTCTTCAGCTCAGAAACGACACAAAAGTGGACGGCCTATGTAACATTTAGACAATAAAACGGACTGTTCATTAGTCACTCTAACATGTATAAGCACTTGAGTAGTCAATTGCACGGAAGCAAAGTAAACTAGCAAATGATTATAACCAGTCGAGTGAAACCAGCAGTTTAGAGTTAAAACAGTTCGTTCCATTCAGAAGTTTGAACAACACCGTTAGAACACAAACACTGGTAGATGCAAGCATTTCGTAATGACTCATCAGTACCAAATTTACAATAACATGAAACGGTTTTTTATATCGAAAAGTTTAGGTGTTTTCAGCTATTTGTTATCTGCTTTCTAAAGAAGTTGTCACCGGGCACTCCGTTTTTTATTCTTCTGTGTTCTTTCGTTAGGTATCTTTGTAATTAGCTCACAATAACGGTGAATGTGTTGCCGAGACAGAAGTAACACTTACTCTCACAGAATCACCAAACGTTTTCATATTCAATGAAATATATACATTAGTGGATAGTTGTAGTGAATTTTTGTTAGTATAAACCGACACTACACGGAGTTGCTTGCAGCTTCCCAATCCCCATAAACATCTAACCGATCCCTTTCGAAAAAAAAGAAATTTCCATGAGCTGCGTTCTTGCAAAAGCTGTTCAATAGTTCACGTTCTTACCATGATGGTTATTCTCGTCCCGGTATACGTTCTCACTAGTTGACTACGGTGATCAATGAGCCATCAAAATCGATTTTCGCTACACCGAATTATAATAGTTGGATATTTGTCTACACAATCTGGTGAGTGACTTTCGGGTAACCTCGTCCTCTAAACAGCAAACAAAGTAACTGCCTCGCCAACGTAAACAGACAAATTCGGATCACTCATTTTCATTCAGGTGAAGTGATATGATGGGATGGGCAAGAGATAATGGAACAAGGGCGATTTGATGTCATGAATATATGAAAACATTTATCTTTACCTGAAGTACATTTGGTGGAAACAGAGCTTCTGTTTTTCTTTTGGATGACGCCCAGAGACGACAAGGCTGAATGATCTTTAAGAATATAGTTAACCACACACCCGTAACCCACAGACCGCATTCTGTTTCCAGCTGCTCCGCCCCCAACTTTACGGTCTGTAACAACGATAAACTGTCATTTCAGACGTCATATATGTGTACCAGGTCCCGGCAAGGCAGTTTAAAAGCTTCGGCTCTAAACGCGAAAGGTTACTGGTTCGATTCCTCATTCAGACTGTCTGCACCTGATAAGTCCAAATAAAGACTGCACCGATCGTGAAGTGTCGGTTTGACGGTGAGTATAAAAAAGCATCCCAACCACCGCTGTGAATCTTTGCGACTATAGTCAGTATAAACTAACAATCAGAAGTGAACCGGATTCACTAACACCGAAGGGATGATAAAAGAGGTTATAGCTCCATCGAATGATTGTCTTTACAACAGGGGGTTTCTAAATCAGAGATAAACATGATAAATAGTACACCCATACATTTGCATGAGCTGGGCTAACAGAAGTTTATGCATCGTTCTAAACTACCAATAGGAAGCCTGAGAGTATACAGTTGGATTTCTAGCTGTTGTTGCGATAGAGGTATTCAATCTGTGTGACAAGATTTTCATTTTACTGTGTACATAAAACATAATATTTCAGTTTCACAGACTCATTTTCAGACAGATAGAAGGCATAATCATTAGTAGATCGTCGGGTCTGAAATTAGCCACTGTACTCCTCAGGATGATTAGACGGAAATTTCTGGTTAATATTACCAAGACCATATTTCATAAACTGTACATTTTGTTCCAATATGGATTAGTTTGGTGTTCTTTCAACCTTCTTATCTCTATCCATTCTGATTTATCGTTGTCTCATAGAAATGGCTGTAACGGTAACTCACATTTTTTAGCTACATTCCTCGTTCGGCGTGAAATTAGTATGTTATAGCTATGTTCACTTGTTCATTTGTATCCGGATAACTTACACACGTGGCTTTGTCAAAACCCTGTTTCAACGTCCCAGATGAACTTGCGTCTAAGATATGCTACAACAGAAAATGAAACCCAATGGAGTCCCTGGATTGCCGTAATCACGCTCAGATAGTATTTGGTTTGATTGTTTGTGTGTTAATTCGTAATCCACTCTATTTGTTTGATGCCTACAGTCTATACGTTTTGCATCTGCGACTGATGAGTGTAAAAGAACAGTTGACACATATTAACGTAGACCTTTAGTTTGCTATACTACAGCTGTTGAATGGTATCTATTTTGTCGCGAATTTCTGCATATAGACTAGAGACAAGGCGTAACTGACCCCATAATTGTGAAGAAAAAAACATCAGTAATGTGCAAATCTTAATTCCATAATTGAAAGCCTTCTCTGTGGGTAAAGCAATGCATAATAGCCAGTTTCTAGTGATCAAACTAGAACATACTACACTCATTTTCCTGCTCCGTCCTTGGTTTATTTGAATGTGTCGTCATAATGTAATGCAGTTCACGTAATGATGCAGAGGCTCTTTTCAACAGGTCTGTTGACACGGAGTTAGTAAGAGTTTGTTTCAAACTAAGCAAATACCAACTTTTGCAAAATAACACAAATGCATTGTTTACTATTCACCGCTTTAGTTAACAATGATACCTACAGGGATTAGTGCTTTAAGTTTGCTATCAAGTTTACCGGATAACCACAAGCCAAATTTTTTATGATGGGCATCAGGGTCAGTTTTTTGCATTCGATTGATAGTTGACCGTGTCGGGCGGATTTAAGTGTACCGAAAAACAGGTCACCCATAAACACGTTAATTGAAGGTTGTTCGTGAGATTTTCTTCAGTAGATTGCGCAGATTTAGAAAAAATCATAATCACATGCACAGCTCGATGCACTGGCCCGAGAAAGAAAAGCTAAGACTGACTTCAACCATAACCACTGAATTACTGATAAGTAATTTGTCAGTTGATAATTTTGAACAGTCCACATTGAGAAAATGCTCGAGGTTTTCTGAATGTTCAACGGTGACTGCTCTACCGGCTAAGTAATGACGTTATTCTGGAAACTCAGAAATTTTTTCTACGCAGTCGCTGTCTTGGATCGCTTGGTAGATTCTGTGACACAGTGACGTAGATGATCAACTGTGAAAGTTCTAAGCTTTGGCGTGACCCTTTAGCTTGGCTGGCAGAGCACTTGCCACATCAAACGTACTGTTGATGTCGCCGTGTCAAATGCGATTGAAGTTCAGATTTTTCACAATTGAGTCACTGTTATACCTTCACCATCCACAAGATTAAACTGGAATGTGCGATGACTACACCGAAAGGGTCATTGATGCCCGGCAGGCCAATATTTGGGGGGGAAATGAACGAACTACAGAGTTTGGCCTTGCAGATTTGGGTTTGGAAAAGACTGGCCCTTATTCCAGATAAATGGCACTTGATTGATTCCACTGCCATTTATTCGAGACCTTGCGTTGCAGGATTGGAGCCACAGGTTTCGGTTGAGAACGATCACCGTTCTCCTTTCTGGGTCTGGGCGTCCTGGCAGTACCCCACGACCATTCAAATATTGACAATAAAACATGAAGCAAATGAGACACTGCATTAGCCGTCACGCGGGATAGACCGGGTCAACCTAGTTGCTGTTTCCGGTTAAGTGGATAGGTGGAAATGTGTTACAGCCGAAGGCTCTCCTTTGGCTTCACTAGCGTGAACAATAGAGCAGCTTTTGCCCAGATAAAGTTCACTAACACGGCATCTAACCTGAGATATTCTCAGGGAAGTAAGACGTCCATCGGGATATGGAATGGGCGTAAGCTGCTGCAACACTAAATGGCCGGAACGCCGCAATATACTGATCACCACTGAAGTGAGCCGCCACAGCATCTGTGCTTTCAGACCAAGGTACGCTGCAGAAAGCAATTGCTAGATACTTATTCCACTGGGTAGGGTTTCCAGCAGAAGGCGCTCGGGACCAAGTTGTTTGTTTTGCAGTCGCCAACAGTTTTGGTTTTTTGATGAAAGGCAAATCGCATGGCATTAGCTTTCGAATCAAGTGCATGCACCCACAACACAGTAGAAGTGAGTTAGATGCGTTTTCTATTGTTTATGCTCCAGCTTTGCTTCAAACCGTTGATACAAAGAGCCGGTTCTGTGACCACCAAAACACGCTTGACACCGGTGAGTGACCGACTGCTTGTTCTCGGCGATTTCAAAGCGCACGTTATGTGCGACTCAACAACCTGATCGGGAGTTGTTGGAACCCACGGTATCAGTCTAATCAGCGAGAAGAGTGATCGTCTGCTTCACCTCTGTGTTACTTACGCGCTATCTGTTATAGACACCCAATTCCTGCCAGTAACGAGCGATTTCATGAAATGGATCTACCTGCAAGGGAGCCGTCACTATTTTTTAACTATTTTGTCGTGCGACAGCGCGGCATTTGAGAAGTGTCTAGCATGTGATCGATGCACGGGGCTGAACGTAACGCGGGTCATAGGCTGATCAAAACCAGGTTGTTTACTTATGTTTGCAAAGCCATTTATTACAAATCATCCGGTAGAGACGAAGACAGAATGTAAAATGATTGGACAACGAAAACATGAGGTTGATAGTTCAGCGTGCATTTACTGTGAATCTCAAGGACGCTTCCGTATCCACCAAACCTTACGTTATGTGACACTGTTTTGAGGAATAGATCAAGTCAGCAGCCTTCAAAATGGTCGGTATCTGGCCACAGAAACATCCGAATTGGTTCGACAACGATACACTCAAACCCTGGTCGATCTGAGAGAAGAATATGAAGTTTACCGTTCCCACAACAGACACAGACAAAGAAAATATAAGAGCCCTATCTCTTATTGTTCGTGCCTATGTTTAAAAGTAAGGATAACAAAGAATGCACCGACGGCTATCGAGGAATCAGCCTATCGACCTGGAATGACAAGAGGCTTTTCAGATTAATTCCAAACCGATTGAATATGGACGTTATGGAGGCCAATTGTCCCGAGGGTTAGTATGGATAACGGATGAGACGCAGCGTGGTCGATCTGGATTTTACTGTCGACAGATTCAGGGGAAACGTCGGAAACACAATCAACCTCTATATGCCATCTTCATGGAGCTCACCGGGGCTTTTGACTTTGTGAGACGCGAAGCGTTGTGGACTGTGTTTGGTGAGTTTGGATGTTCAGATACATTTATCAGTTTGATTAGAATGTTGTGTGTGGACATAAAAACGATGGTACAGTCGTGTGAATCGATCTGTGATGATTTTGACCTTGTCAAGGGCGTGAAACAGAGTTGTGTCCTAGCTCCAGCTCCATTTAGTTTATATTTGACAGCAATGCTAACAATTGCTTTGTAGAACTCTTAGGACCGTATTTAATTTGAATACTACACGAACAGTCACTTTATGAATAGTTGACGTTTTGGTGCCCTATGTCCTCTACGTACTTCACCAATGCGAATGCTGTTGTTTGCAGATGCTAGTGCAACACTCACACCCAGCAAAAGCAAACTAAAGCGATTGGTGACGAATTTTGCTGCTGTGACGTCCAAATTTAAATTGGATATAATTGCAGACGAGGCAATTTTTTTCTTTCAGCCTTTCCCGGACGGAGGTGCTATGACCGCACCTGAACTTCATATCAAGGGAGGTATTGCGGATAACCACGCAGACATCTGCTACATAATTTGCAATCTTTTAGTATATCTGTCTGCGGACCGTGAGTCTCGATCATGTCGGCGAAGGCCAGCGCTGCTTTTGAATGTCTTGAAAGACATGTTTAGAAATACCACAGCTTGAAGAAGAAAACCAAGCCGCCTGTCTACCGCTCAGTGGTATTATCTCCACTTTTGTACAGGAGTGAAATCCAAACACTGTATCAAAGAAATGTGGAGTATGTGGGCTGTTCCCATTTGTAATGTCTGAGAATTATCTTGGATATTCGGTGACCGAACATGGTTCTGAACAACGATGTATTGTGGCGAGTGAACATGGACAGATTGGAAGCTATGCTGATGTTCAATCAGCTTCGTTGAATAAGTCCCGTCCGTTGGATGGACGACGAAGGGATTCCAAAGAAGCCGCTTTATGGGCAAGTGAAACCAGGTAAGTGAAGTCTCTGTATTCAGAAATGGAGACACCAGGATGTTATCCAAGTAAGTCTTCCGCTTTGTAACACTGGCTTTAGATCTTGGCAGAACTTAGCCTTGCACACAACCGTCTAAAATAATACTATCCGGGCAGACGTCCGTAGGCTAAGTGAGAAACAACCATGCTGCTGTTAACTGAATCAAACGATATTCAAAGATACTGTTGGTGCCGTAGGTCGTGTGACAATACTGCATGGCGTTGCAACCCAGATCTTACCATGAGTGGTTCTGTTTTTCCCCAACTGGTTTGCACTGGATACATGGTGTCTGAGTGGAACTAGAAGTGATGTTGCGCAAACCGCTAGCAGTGAGTATTCTGTGCAGACATCTCTTTGTTTCGGTCACTGTGAGAAGATAATCCGGAATGGATTTAACAAACCGTGTGTGAAGGATACACAAGGCCGGCATATATCTTGTTTTTTCGGTTTCCCGGTCTACGCCTGTTAATGCTCGTTTCTCGTAATGTCAATTAGCAAGCGTAGATTTAAGGTGTGTATACAGTGTTCTGAGCCCAAATATAGGGTCGCAAAACCTGGTTGAAATAGCCTTTGGTGCCGTTGGTAATCACACCTTGATTGATAGGGGGCGGACGGAGAACACTGTAAATAACGGTCAGACTGTTAGACGCTTTGGTTGTTTGACTCGCGTTCATCAATGACAGTCCGTCAGTGTGTGCAATGGGTTTCTATATACACCTACAAAGCTTTTCCGTTAGATGCTTAGACAGACTGCTCCCAGATTGCCCACACGACAATCGTAGACGAAGGAATAAATACATGAATATAATGCGAGTTGTAATAGACCAAACCTAATTTGCTACAAGTATTGGTTGGTTCTTGAATGAAACGATCATTCCTTCTTGTGGAATAGTAGGTCTCAGCTGTTGTAGCTATCGCCAGGTTATTAAATAGTTCACTGCTGGCACTGCCAATCGGATATCAGATTGGGAAGCCCTGAGACATTGTATGCAAAACATATCAGAGCAGTTCATCCTTATATCGATCCGGTCTTTGCCAAATTGTTGCTAATTATAGATGCCACGTTTATGAAAATAAAGAAGGTGAGCATTGTGTGCGTAAGTCCGTTAATTGCTATTACGTTTGACTTTCTATAGATTTAAACCATTCATATCCAGATTTGTTTCATTTAGTTTTATTGTCATTCGCTGAGAAATATATGCTCATAATGCGACTGATTAGACAAAATGAAATACTGTTTGTGAGAGGCAATTGATGCAAATACTAGGGAGATCTAGGATCTTGAATTAGCATTGTTACTTTAACCACATGGGCCTGACCAACACATCCATAATATGAAGGATCATATAAAACTCATTACAAATAACTACCAGTTGATAACTAATTGACAACAGTCTTGGTATTCGGATGCACTTTCCATTCAGCCTCTGTAGAAAAATGCACTAGACTCGAGTTTCGCTCTCGTTGGAGCCCCTCAGTAGTGCATGTCCTTGTCACGGTCAGGATTGGAACATCGGCTACGCCTTCATATGGCAAACATGTTAACCTGATCACTACTTGCACGCGGAAGTTTTTAATCGTTCAGATGTGGTAATTTGGTCATGTTTAATGTGAGATCAACTTCCTAGTCTGTGCGTGCCAGATAGTTCTTGCTTACTGGGCTACAAGCTGCGTTTTGGAATTGTAGTCAAGTGGGACTTAGGGTCTCAACAGCTTTTCTTTGTACAAAACAAGTGACTCATAATGGCGGATTGTAGTAACTTGCGTTGTTGATAACATACGCTGTGGCAACTCCAAATTGAGGCTGACGTATGGTATAGAAAACTTAGAGTGTATCCTGCAGTTTTATGTAGCACTGAATGATTCCAAAACACGGCGTTTTCTAAGCTCTACAAAGCAGGTTAAGTGACATCTTTCTGGTGACCTTTTGTGTTTGTTCACATCCGATCAGCCCTGAAATCAGCAGGTGAGCATAACTACAGAAGAACGAAGGAACAATATCCAGGCTCACCTTGTTGCGTAGTTTCAACAAAGGGCAAATGTGACGTAACCTATACAAAACTGTGTGTTCTGTCAATTTTAGTTGACGTTCAGTAGCTGAGAACTTCACTCATAGCTTAAATTCTATACTGTAAGTGAACAGATCAAGATTTTGCTCCCTTCTCTGGTCCTATGGCTTTGAACGCACAGTTTGTTTACGATATTCCTTGTTAATACATTTTCACTAAGCGTTAGACTAATAAATATAAGAGCAGTGTAGTAATTAATTCACTTAATGATGTGGCAGTAAATTGCGCTTCTAGTTGCACATCTCTGCAGAGTGTTTGTTGGGACAGTAAATCAAGAAACTAAAATGTGCGATGATTCACCTTACGACTGATAGGAGGTCAGTATGATTCATTTCTAAGACTTCAACGGAAAGGGTTGTTGTATCCTTAAAGATTGATTGCACAGTAGCCAAAGAGGAGATTTAGACGGTTGTGATTATATTAACAGTAAACATTATATAGATGAAAATACGAATAAAGTCCATTCGGTTTACTTAGTCGTTTACCCAGAAAGCCCTTCATTGCTAGGCCAAAGACCAATAGAACGTTCTTGATATTTTATGCACAATGTAAACGAAGACGTATTTTCTTGGTAACGAATGCTCAACCGAACAGTGTATTCCCGTTCAAAGTCCACAGAAACCATATTGAATGTATTCTGTGATAAATGACTACATATCTGGGAGGAAATAATACTTACTCATTTAAACTATATTAAAAGCAAATCATGTAATTCAGAAATATGTACGGATGCTGATAACAATAATACTCAGGAAATATTGCAGTTATCAGAATGATGCTGTACGCCGACCTTTTTCGAACCTGTAACTGCAAGAATCAAAGCAATATCATGTATTTATCTATAGGTTCAACTGAATTTGTCTCCAGCAATAATTCTTCCAACCAATGGTGTAGCGAATTGATCTGCGCCAGTGTTCCAGAAGTGGATGGGGTCGTTTCCTGAGCGACGATAATTAGGAATTGGAGGGAAGGAGGTGACAGGCGAGGGCTTAGTAACAAGAGGATTATGGGTAATCAGCTTAGTCTTTGTACAGTTGAGTTGATCACTGCAAACCCATCAGGTATAACGCCTGTCATTTAAAAAACATCATGGGCAAACACATACATGCACTAGTTCTGATTACCGAGATGTTACCCCATGATAGCATGTACAAACCGAACACGTACGCTTTTGGTGCACTACCTGATATATGATTGCAGACATACGTGTAACGCACGAATTTAATTACATAATTACCAAATTGTAGGAATCATGTTGCGCATTGGGGTAGCGATTTGCACGTTCGTCCATTAAGGTGTTTGGTGTTAACTGACATTTTTTAAAGGATGACGCACATACAACTACCTAACTTCCAGCAGGTAGGTTATGATAAACATTACGACATTTACAAGCATCGCCAGCGCATTTACCAGGGAAAACAAAATGTAGTTTGATACCAGGTGAGTTGTGTGAAAGTGTCCATGAGGTCATAAAACTTTCGCGCAATCCACATAGCGCGCAGACATCGTAAGAAGTATAAAGGAAAGACATAAAATCAACTGGTCTCGTTAAAACAAAATCTATTCGAGGCAAAGGTTGGAGACACCTCGGAAAGGCATCTGGTTGCAGAGGAGAACTAGTGAATGATAGTCAGGACAGTGAAGTAGGACCAAGTTTCTATTTGTTATCTTCCAAATATAGGCCCATATATTCAAAGGAGGTGTGAGAAAGATTTTTGCTCGTACATTCTTCTCTCTGTGCTTGTCGGTGAAAAATTGCGTTGAACTATTTACAGGCATAAAGGAAAAGTGAATAGAACTAAATTAGATGTAAGTTCAATAAAACAACTGGCTGCAATCATTTCGGCAACGGACACTGAAACACACTGGAACAACAATCAATCAGAAATGCGCAGTTGATAACCTTGTGGAATGAGCTAGTATAATGGTTGGGAAATTTGGAGAGCCGATTTTCTCCGACGTGTGTATCGATCAAGTCAAATTTTGGACCTATCAACCGATTTAGCCGTGATCACAGAATTGAGCAGCGCGTTCCAATTTGTACAGACCCTAACTGTGAAACGGTTCTGTCTGCTGACTAACCCCCTTATTCCATTACGCATATTCAGTGAGTGACCTTTTAACTGTTCATCCTTGGTTAGTGGGAGGAGATGTGCCAATGGACGACCAGGGTTTTGCGCAATCTTTTAGGTAAGAATATATACTGTTATAACAAAAGAAAGGGTAGGTTAAGTAGTTTCCAAAGTAAAACTGGTTTTCAATACTATTTTTATAGGACTATCTAACGTATTCACCCTGAATGTGGGTGTAAAGTCTTTTGTAAGTAAAAATTTGGTCTTCTTAGAGGTGCCTGTAATTCATTGAAAACTGACCCAATTCTGTCAGTCTTTCCGGACAGGGAGCTTTCCTGAGCCCCGTAATTCTCCAAGTAACCAATCTCTGGACATTTCCAACAAGTACTAGATGTTTTAAGATAGGGATGAATAATTTATATTTTTGCTCCTGGGTGTATTTAATAGGATGAAGTCACACTTCGTGCACTTCAACTCTACCCAAGCACGACAACATTCATCCATCTTATGAACACGGGGAACTGCGACTCCTTAAATGTGATTTTTAGCTGGATTCTGATACGTTGTCATACGTTGTTGTGCATTGCACCGAGATCCGTGTGCACATACGCCTGCAGGTTGTTTGATATTGCATCGTATCTAATAAAGCATTTCTTCGTGAGTGTTCTGAATTCTTTATTCAGAAAACACCGTGATTCAGTTGGCAGTAGCTTTGCTCACAAAATATCAAAGGAGAGCCAACCCGAAAAACATGGGACTCATTGATCAATACGAGTGAATGGTGACAATAGAGAATAAGTCAATAACGACTAAAAATTTACAGTTTGGGTTGAAAACTACAAAAATTCTGGCAACATGACATTTGCTGTATCACTTGTCTTTGAGTGAAATGGTCAATCCGAACTCTCAAAACGAATCGAAATTTTCACGTCCGCTTTCCGTTTTACACTTTTACTTAGCACCACAAAAAGTTAAGCTTGGCGTGACCATTTCGTAAAATTGGATAGTCATAGTGTTATCGTCACTTAAAGTAAGAGAGTTCAATTAGTCATCTCTGGTTATACTACCAGCCGCGTCAAAAACAATTGTTTTGTGCATTGTTAGGCTGATTTAACAACGATCCGATGGCTTCGGGATGTTGATGTTCACACGTTTCCCGAAGAGGTATGTACAGCAAGTCTTCTCTGAGCTGAAGTACCGATTGTGTGAGTGGACTTGCAGCCGAACTGAATGGATTTCACACGAAAGATTTGAGGTATTTATTAGAGTACTCATGGTCAGTTACATGTAAAATATAAGTAGAATCTGGTTTGGGACAACTGGGAAAATAAGCTGTAAGGACATATCTGTTTTTACAAATAATTTTTTGTACGATTCCATTTTGAGCTGATGAAATTGCTCATACACTTACAATTGTTATAAAACAGATTTTAAGCCACACAAACTCGGACAGAAACATTAAATGTTGAATAATCTCATTCACTTCCATGTGGTTACCTATTTCAGTCATAACCTTCTTGAATTCTATGGAAGATATTGTAACATATCTTTTCCCAGTTTATTTCTCAGTCATGTGTTCTCGCCGTATCAATTTGCCCAGTGTTTTATATTGTTTCATGATTTTGTTAAATAGCTGACAGTAACCCAAAACAGGACTGTACGACGTACGAAGTTTTAAATGACGACGGTAGATTTCTCTAACTGTGGGCCATTGAAAATCGTGACTTTCGATTGGCCCAGGGTGAATAGTTTGAACTTAGCAAGCCTTTCGGCTAGTTGCTATTTTTAATACGTGTGATACACTCCGATACTTGGTGTCCAGTATTTTCTCGGCGGTCAGTTTGATGACGGTTTCAATGAAATAGTGATAACACAACAATGAAGTGGTCAATTTAGAATTAAGTGAATCAAATGTACATTGGCTGAGTAGAAGTTTTACGTTATCATCTGTAAAGAGGTTCTTCTGGTCAGTAACATCAGCGGCAGTACATGTTTTCGGCTTGATTTCCTTGGCTATCAGTCATTTTTGGATTGTAAAATAGCTAGAGGTTGAAATTTAGTAGGTTTTAACTTGTTGCTCGTACGTTTAAATTTTTTATTTCCTAATGCGGAAAATGACGTCTATCTTTTTTACCACCTTGGTTGAATACGAATTACGTCAGCATAGGGAATATGAAGTCCGTGTGAAGGTGTTAATCATGACAATAAAACAGTGGAGGTTAGAACTGTCGTAGTGTTGTTAATGTGCAACAGTTACTGTTGCAAAATTCTAGATTTTGAATGGACTTGAACTAATGACATGAATGATGTTCCTACATGCCGTCTATAGGCTTTTAGCTGCTCTACAAAATCTCGGCTCAAGGATACTACTGTCGGACGTAGGTATCCATTTATTCCAGTGTGCTGTATATGAATCGGATGCTGTTTCTACGGATACTGTTGAAATTGAGGCTAGATACACCATGTAAAATGTTTGCTCTCTCAGCGAAATGTTGTAACTCAGTTGGTAAAATACACGTTGAGAGGGACATAGCATTTAC
The DNA here is from genome assembly GCA_014338405.1 of Paragonimus skrjabini miyazakii. NCBI lineage: Eukaryota > Metazoa > Platyhelminthes > Trematoda > Plagiorchiida > Troglotrematidae > Paragonimus > Paragonimus skrjabini miyazakii. The sequence continues at coordinate 80,432 of JTDE01000183.1, read as the reverse complement.
TTTGCTGATACGAAGCAAGTCGAAAGTGGTATTTGTCACAAAAGAATTTCTTCTAAGTGACACACTGATGAGCACACGTAATTAACATAGGTTGACAAACGATGTCAGTTGACCCATGGTCACCATGCATGATTTTTGTTTCGACACATTTCCAGACTGATTGCCTATATACCAGAGACTTGTTAGTAGAATTTTAGCGTATGTTTGTTCATCATACTTTTTGTACCACCAAAGCTTCACCATTAATTTCAGTTTATACAGATTTATAATGATTACCACCTGGAATCTTCTAGCGTGACATTGTTAAGAACAATCCAGCCATATATTTTTTTGAACTTTTTCACACTGTGGCCTTTTTCACACTGTGACCTATGCAGATCCCCTCATTTTACAAATGTAAAATTATTGCAGTTCGCAAAAGCTAATGCATCATTAGTGTAACTGTTTAGAAACCTCGTTATAAAATTGCCACCCTTGTTGTACTCACTTAAAGAGGCAAGAATTGGTCAGTTGAAGGATGTATTGTCGGTTGTATATTTTTATCGCAACATACTCAACGCATATCGTGCTTGGTTTCTTTTATCCCGTTTTGAAATCCTCATTCATTCCAAGAATTTGAAGTATGTATATAATAGAGTCGCAGGATTAGTAAATAAAATCTTAGCTTATATAGTCCTAAAACCATTGGCACGTCTTTTTTCTCGTCTATTTCACTTAATCCAAGACATTGCTGACATACTTGAGGATTTCGCAACTTTGAATCATTTCTGCTTAAAGTGTTAGCATGCGCCATTTGCGATTAAGATTCTTGGAATTGATAGGAAATTTTCACATTGGAGGGAACTGGAAATGTTTGCATGTATAGTGTTTTGCGTTAAACGGTTCAGAAAGATGATGAACGAAGACTTTATCAATTTCGGTGAAAATGTTAGGTATCCTGGTGGATTCTGGTTCATAATTCATAAAAGACCGCGTCGATCGTAGAAGTCAAGGGTAAAAATGTCTTGGACAGATGCAATTCGGATAGTGCAGCCAATGATTTGAGAGTGAACAGGTGCTCACTTTATGGATCCCGTGATCTTCTAGCGTGAATTATACCTAACTCATCTGTAACGCATGGGCTTAATTGTTGTTTGTCACTTCCATACCTTGAACGTTCATGGGAACATTAGTGTACTTCTTGATGAGACAAGCGAGTCGCGTTTGATCGCCATCTGCGAGATTGGTAGTTGACTCGAAAGTTTTCCGCCGTTTTGGAAGCACTGTGAAATTGATTCGCGTTTAGGTGGAATAAAATCAAGGTTCTAGCAAAAGTTATCATGCTGTGTTTACGATCGTCAAAACTAAAAATGACCGTTGTCTCGCGAGTGTTAGTTGTTATTATATGCCTTTCCCTGGCGAAGCATTCGGCTGCAACTCTCCCAGAGAGATGTATGGGATGCTTAGCCGGGACAATGAACTCAGTTATGTGGATGAAACCGCTGACCAAAGTGCCATGGGACTGGTAACCAATTTCCGCTCTTGGAAAAGCTACCACTTAAGTATTTTACATTGCCAAATGGTAGAGGAACACTGCTTCGGAAAAGAAGGACATTTTTCGTCATGATTGATGCTTTCCGGTGTTGGTCAGCAATACTGTGTGCTAGAAGGGTAAGGGTATCGGGTGCTAGGGTCGATCTTATGGTAGAGTCTTGAGCAGTTGAATCAAATACATTGTACGCTTTAACAAAAACTGCACAAGGGCTGGAAAATGTTGAGCTGAGGGTCCAGATCAGCACACGGTCTGGTGTGGTCACATCGTGGCAACTATCACGATGCAGAAGTGTGAAGTGTAGGGCAGGAGAGTGCGGACCCGCGTTCCAACAGGCTATCAAAATTTTGCAGAAGCAACCTACCGAAGTTGAAGACACGACAAAGTCTCATACTGTTTATATTGGGAGAAAGTGTGACGCACGACTGGTGTAGGTGAATTGGGCAACTTTCTGTCAAAAGAAAGAGGTTGAAAAAACCCGTCAAAGTAATTATTTTTATGCATTTCAAATGTGTGAACAGTAACTTGCCCAATCCTGGAGCGGGGTTTGTCACGTATGTAGGAGTGTAATATATTTTTCACGGATCATCGGATTGACCAAAAACCAGCCCGGAGGTAGTATCGTGTAAGTTGGTTGCTTTTCAGTGCGTTACTGAGCCGTTACCACCTGGGACCAAAACTGTTGGAGTTGCTCAAGAGATCACGCTCTATTTCGCGAAATTCTTTCCTGTCTCCGGAAAATTCCGGGATGGCTACATCTTTCTTCTGTTAGTATAGTTGAGCAGCACGGAAGGAAAGTACGAGTTAAGTAAAGAACTGTGACTTCGTGTAGCTCACCAGCTAGTTTTTCTGGTAAGGCGGTCATAGATCAGTACTTGTTCACAACAACACAGAATATCACAGTCATATTTGTAGACTGTTTTTCAACTCTCTCTCTATATGGAAACCACTCAGTATCAGTTTCATGAGGAGAAAAATGTGCTGGATAAGTCATAAATTTCTTCCACAAAATTATTGACGTCAGTGAACAGGAAACAGGTTGAGTTGTACCCACTGTACAGCAGAGACGCCTAAAGAAATACTCATGGCCGATGGCGATTAACAAAAGATTTTTCTTGGTATGTGAAACTGCATTCTCTTTTGATGAGAGTATGAAAATGGTGAAGTCGTTTGACAGGTGATATCTGTTGCAACGTCAAGGGGGCAGCGTTGACAGCTGCAATGGTTTTGGATTAATGATATTCACTATGTAGTGTGTGTTAATTTTTACGCTGTATGGATGTGTTTGTAGCCTCAACATTCTTGCTCAACCCAGCTTCACCAAAGAATTCATCATATCTAAGCAGCGTGTCGGTCTAGTCACGTGACTTTTGAAACCGGCCGAAAGTACGCAAATTATTTTACACGTAGTCATTGATCGGCGCTTAGGCGGAAAAATTTATCGATCATTTTATTTGAAGCGGCCTAATAAAACACAAGGAGAAAAGAACAATTGAACTGAAAATCTAAGTAGTTTTTGAGAGGGTTGAAAGTAATCTTTTTTCTTTGCTACTGACAGACTGATTAGCTGGTTTCCTGCCTTAAATAACAGTGAAGTCAAAAATGTTTGAAACATGGTATTACAAGAAATGAAGTGATAATCAGAGTGCTCCATTATGGAGTATAACTTTTGCGGCAGGCACTTGGTGAATAACCTAAATATAGCCCGTGATTCCGTTTCTTGTCATTCAGCGAAACTTGACTTAAATACCTACTTAATCTACGGTTTTGGCGGTCGTTTATACAGGTTGGATCATTTCTGATTTGGTTATGGATTTTTAGCCTCCATGCAAGGTAACTGGACCAGTTGGTGGTTGTTCATTTATTCCTAGGGTGTGCACATTTTCAATATATACACCGTTAGCTACCATTTCTTATGATTGCAAGAAAAATGAGAAATGTCTGTGAGTTGAACGGAGAAATTAGGCAATTGGTCGATCCTTTATTACTGATTTGATCTATCAGTGAATGTTTGGGTTTAAAGCGCTGATATACCAGAGCAAATTTCGATAAAAACGGTAATCGCTGTTTTTTTATCAAATAGATCGCAGCACCCCAAGGTCACCGATTCCCTTGGTTTATTCAGTTAAGATTTTACGCATAATAACTCGATCACGATTAGTTAGCGGTCAATGGTACACTGGTCAACATAGTTGTCTTATGAAAGCATGGTCTAAGTTGGAATATCGGTCGCGCCAAGAGGTGTAATACTAGTGAACTCTAAAAGCGAAACTTTGGGGTGGCGCTTCGTTTCGAAACGGCTCATTGGAACGCCTACGGGAATACGAAGTTTACATTAGATTGTGGGTGATATTCAACTTATATCGGACAAAATCTCCAAATCTATATCAGTTGTACGACACTCTGCAGCGAATGTCTGTTGTAACACTGAGTTAAATGACCCTGTCATTCCGAAAAGGTAATAGAAAAAAAACTTGGTTTCTCCGTTACGTTTTTATGTCAGAAGGCGGCAGTTTTGGAGAGCAAAATCGCAACGCGACCAACTTCGAGTAAAGACTGCCTGCAATACAAACTTATAGGAAGCATAACTCGAAAATTGTGGTCACTTTAGTCTTGCAGAACTTTTAAACAAAGAGATCACAAAGCACAGTGGGCTGGTTTTACTGGTGAATTCAGCGGAGAAAAGGCGAGACAGTAACTTTGATGGCGCAAGAATAGCAATTCCTTCTTGAGACAAGAACTGTGTACATTTCAACCAGTGGTTATTTATTTTATGAAACTTTTGAATCGAACCATTTCAAACGCTAATCAGAATATGTATACATAAAATATCAGATGGAACACTTACTACAACACATGGTGAATTTCCATTTTTTGAAAGTCGTTACTACACATAGTACCATGTTTCAGGCCTGAAACGTCAGTTATTACTGAGAGATGAATTGCTGTTGTTGGTTACCTTTCCAGCTGAAGGAAGATAAATAGCTGAAGTTCCAAGTAGGTATAAACCTTCACTGCCATAACGAAAACTGAAAGAAGTATGTTTTATTTAACAATTAAGCAACACAAGATATACAGCATAGAGAGGTAGGTTTTATCTCCCTCTCAAACTTGAACTGTAAACGTAATCACGATATTTTTGGAAAACTCAGCAGAATAATCAAGAAAGTTCCTCAGATTATGAATTATTATAGGAAGCTACTTATCGCATTAAAAATGTTAGTAACATAACTGCAGTCGAGAATATATCTGATTTTCCATATAGGTCATATAACAAAGTCACTGTGCATACATACGAATATTCTTCTAGAAAGACTAATCGATTGCAACTTCCGATTGGGTCAACCACACATGATACAACATACATAAGCATATGCAACTGGTCACCTAATATGACGATTTAGATACACGCGACCAAAATGTGGTCCATTACTTGCAGTTCGGGGCAGCCAACTCTTGTTCAAGCGAGGAGGAAAAGCAAATTACACGACAGAAACACATCAGCTATGCAGTTCATATTCCGCTTATACCAAACAGGAACCAAAATAACTTTGGGCAAAAACAAATGGGTCGTAACTACCTTGGCTGAAAGTAAGTCGCATATGAATTGAACAATTAATTTGACCATGTATCAACACTAACACAGGTTGCTATCACACAAAGTGAATTTCAGATTAATGTCAATCGAAATATGGTTATATTTTGAACGATCAGTTTGTTTTCGTTTGTGTTTACATCAGAGACTAGCCATTCCCAAGTTGCAATTTTAAACTTGTTTTTTTATCACTGACCGTGTTAAAGTAAGTGATATGGAACCAAGCACTTTTTTCCTTAATCTGAGAAACCTTATCCTTTGTTTGTGGTATGTGTTGCTTTTTGTAAAATTGTGAAACTTAGCAGGAGGAAATTACCCAACAATGACGAAAACCTAAAGCCTTGTTTGCTATGTGAAATCCCAGCATGTTGATTATATGCGGTGAAACTAGTGGTGAAACTTGCTCTTGTTATTACTGACCATTCGGCTTGCGCTTGATTGACTGATGTGTGATGTGCTTTGTCAGTAATACATTATTACATGTCAGAATTATTTACATTGAGAAATTTGGTAGATTTAATAAACTAGAAAAAAAATGGTTTTGAAAAATCCGGTCTTTAATTGAATTGAAACCAGCATCAAGAACAGCGTGCCAACACGCGGCAAGCGCTCTGAAAACTGAGCGATGGAGCCAGGCTGGAAGTTCAAATTCTTATTTGCCTTGATCATGTACCCACTAATTAGTGGAACGATTTCCTTGCTCACCACCGAGGTTGATGGATTCTAGTGTAAACTGCTTAAGCGATCCTTCCAGGAAAGTCGGTCATAGAGATCATTTGAATGATTTCATGTGATAGCGGATTGGGTGAGCAGCTAAGTCCAAATGCTAAATTTATAAGATCTTATCATGTCATGGTAGCTTTGGTAAAGGAGTGCATGTTGATTTTAAACATGCCTTCTGTGTTGTTGATTGAATTTGGCCGAACCCATGGCAAACTTTCCTTACCTCTGTTCTCAGCTGTTTACCTCGAATTGTGTTGTACAAAGAACTTGAAAGCTAAACAATTCTGTTTGGAAGTCCGGAATTCGGTTGTTTTAAATTGAACAAAAGTTCCTTTAGCTATCAAGCGAGTCCCCTATTTAAAAAGGCGTTAGGCTCCAATTTTATTGTCGTTAAATCACATTAGTAGCAAATATTTTTGCCACGGCCGGAAGTTCTATTCCGGCTACATCCTCATGAATTAACCGTGTTGACCACTGCACCACTGATCTCTCATTAGTAAGGACAGAACACCCAACCACTCTCGCTGGTGAGTAATGTTTAGGCACAAAATGCTTGTTTGATGCTTCTGTTTGAAAGAGGTGGATTACGAGGTCTATTTGAATGCGAAAGCTGGGACTGAATGTACGCAATGTTCAATTTATAGTGGCATCACGAAAATACGTTCATAGATTACGAAATATAAACAAGGTTGAAATGGTTTTCATTATCATACACACTTCTGTTGAATGAACACGCATTCAAAGGGGCGTGATTGACAGTCCATCATTCCTAAAATTTCGTTGACAGAGAACACCTACAGAGGAAGTAAAATTTAGATCATTGCGAGTACTTGACTTTATCGCATAAGTTCGCTGTTATCATAAAAATCAATACTTACTTCATGTTGACTTGTTGAGATTCGTCGGTTTTTATCGTTTAGGATACATACCAGAAGATCAACAGTTCACATTCAGTTTGAAGAGTTTACTGGGAACCTTGGAGTCAATAACCAGAACGGAAGTTCACGTCTACTATCCTGGCTGTTTAGAAATAGAATGCATGGGCGAACGAAAGCCGATTAGAGTGAGTTTTTCTGAATTGCTCCGCTTTGCCACGTGATTCCGCATAAGGCATGACAAGTTAAAGCTGAAAGAAAACATGATATATGAAACTGATCTAACCGTGAAGTGAGAAAGACAATTCGAAGAAATTCACTAGATGATAAAAATGGATTTGTGTGCATTTTGTGAGCGGGAGACAAATAGTATTACATTTTTGTTTTCACCCAACAAACGTAATAAAGTAGACAACACTCATAATTGATCACAGCTGTAGCATTTTTATAGAGATTCCGATTAGTCTTTTTGCAAAATATAGCAGTACTGATGTATGCTAACAAGAATAGTAGTTGAGAAATGTGCTCTTGCCAAATGCGTGTGATCTTTAGTCTATACTAACAAACAGTCCTTGTTATTTATTTTGTAAATTCATATAGATAAATAAGTGAAGAAAACTAGTATACAAAACCGCTTATAGTTTTTTGTTGAATTCCAGCTGCAGAAGTTTGTAACCGGTTTCAACACGCAGGTTTGTGTTGCAAAACAATCTGTTCACCGTACCGCAGAAAATTTTAGCCCACCTAAACCGTTCAACGTCAATTGTGTAATGTCAAACATGTGTTTATGTATTGTACAGAGTCATTTTATTGTTTATCCGATAACTTTATCAGGGATGTTTATCTAATCATTAGATATATGGTCATCGTTTTAGCCTAAGTGGAGTGTGTCGAAGATGTTTGCTGCAACAGAATATCGTTTTCGTGAGGAGTTTGAGCATCGCTAATCACGTGCATTTCATCTTGTTGATCTTGATTATCATCTCTAGTGTGTTGTTACCATTCTTCATCTATAACTTACGAGTTACTGACCACTCTTGTTGAGTGTCATTTTGAAGCAAACCGTTGTTAATCACATAATGCGTCATTTCACAACTCTAGTTGCAGCTGCATGAAAAGAAACAATCTGAAAACATCACAGAGGAACCAATGACGAATCTGCTTTCCGAGAAAATTGTTTCACCATATAAGAGTGGTTGGATCAAGTTTTCGGTTCCGAATCTGGGCGTACTTCTCAGAACAAGAGATTCAATCAACGTATTCCGTTAGTTACTTTTATATACACATAACTTGTAGCCTTTTGAAAGATCTAGATGTGTTTTATCTGGCGATACTAAACCGATGGCTCACAAACTATTTGTAAGCCGATTCAATTTGAGCATACTGGAAACAAGTAGACTGATAAATCCCTGTTGGTAATAAATTTATATTGGTGGTAAATTTAGCCTTCGACTGGATTCATCTTAGCAAATGAAATCACGTGCTCCTACTCGGCTGCATACGAAATGACAAACAAACACATTGTATGTGAGACCTTGGGAAAGTATCCCAAATCTGGTTAATAGTTTTGCTGAAGGTCCCATAACTTTTATTTTATCCAGATCAGCATCAATCGCTCCAACTACCCTCCGTGAATAAATTACTATACCTGTAGCCTGCTTTAACCATAAGTGTAGTCCATAATCACTGCAAGAAAACTATGACGTGTTTTGAATATTTTCTTTTGTTTTTTTTTTACTGTGCAGACTCACTTTTATTAAAAAAACATAAATGGCCTAGAAATAGCTACAAATTTGGTATAGACTCAGCTTGGGTTATTCCGGTCTGTTCATGTCTTCCACTTTTAGACCACTATCTCATGCTCTACTTTTGTGTAGGTTGCAACAATCAGAACCATGTTGGTAGCGTCAGATCGAACATGCTTAACACTCTCATTAAAGGCCAAATTGTGATGTAAAGCTTGCTGTTTTTCGCCATTCAATTGTTGTAAAAGAGATTTTGAACGATCTGTCACTAATGTATAACCATTTGCGGCAAAGCTCATTGTTGTGGGTTGTAATCCTTATTCATCATGGATGTTAAACTGTTTGTACGACTATTGAGAAATCAGTTTCATTGGGGAGTTGCTGTATAGTTTCAGTTTCTGTATTCTCTATATGACCGAGATTGAAACTCTGTCCAAATTGAATACAATATCAAACGTGCAAGATGAGAATCAAGAAAAGCGTAACAACGACAGTTCAGACTTTCCGTTTTGAGTTTGTAGCTTTGTAGGGCTTTGGAGGAATAAAAGCACTGTGTGTATCATATTTTTGTTGTTTCTTAGTATTGTTTATGAAGCTGTATACCGTGTTTGTAGATAAACATTTTGTAAATTATTGTTGAAATTTCCGCTTGTTTTGGTGTCATTTTGTGATTGCTGGTCATATCAAAGAAATAAATGCAACGAGTTAACGCGTTTAACATTATTGAACGAACCAACCTTAACGCTCCAAAAGATTGGCTGAATGTTTCTCTTAATTTTGTTTTCAAGCAATGGGAATATTTGTGGAATTAGATACTGGTGAAGTGATTCCAATTTCTTCTCAAATTCATCATCAGCGGTTCAGTGATAAGCTGCATTGGCCATTTATCGTGGTGTACCACAGAGGGAAAAACGTGGATACGGTCAAAAAACTAACGAACTTGAAGTTTGAGGAAAGTTTGCTTGATTGATACCCATTTAAACTGCGAATGCCTCGTACACCGTCTATTGGCGTTGACATACAGGCGCTCGGCGTTCACTCCCGTAAAGTTTTGTAGTTAAAATGTTTGGGTTATATACAGTTTATAAACATATTTGTTTGTATGTATTCAAAATGAATGTCAGAATGAATTAATGTATTTCCTGTGTCACAAATAGTAACGAATGTAAAGGGATTTTTATATACTCATCTCATCTTTTCGATGGCTTAACAATGTGAACAAAATGGTTTTTGACTGGAAAATAGACTGGAACTTATCGAACAGAGCAGAAAAAACCTGTTATTTGTTGAATTGTAAATCTCAACTTTAGATTATTGCCATGTAAAACTTCACCATATGGAGCATTCACCTCCATACTTTCGGAGATGTGGGCGTTATAAGCCTTAATTCACATTCATTCTCTTCATCAAGTCGTTTAGAGAGCTTATAATATGAGGCACAACGCCGTCTTTTATAAATATCAGGCAGTCATATGAAGTAATCTGTTGTAGAGGGTAAGGGCACGACAACGCAATGAGCTAATATCATGTGGGTACATGACGGTGCAGGATGACTAGTTAAATTATGAGACAACCAAAAAAAGACGATAACACGAATGATGTGAACTAAACGCTGAAATTTATCACTGAAACCTTATGGTTTGTAAAAGATATTGGTTAACTCCTTCATCATGTTGGTTGAATTTAATCGATCCTACAACCAGGGGAGTGGTAGAGTCAGAACTTCTGGATTGTCTACCACGCAGAGTGAAAAAGCAGCTTAATTCCACATTTTAATGTAATCATGTGCGTGGAGAATCCTAGTGGTGAAACGACATTCTAAGCAAGTTTAGTATTTCGCAAAGAATAACGAGCAAACGAGCAAGCATCCATCACAGCCCCAGAATGGGTCGAGAAGGGTTTTTGCAAACTGTCGGCCCTCGTAACAACCGGCAAAGTGGGGGACAGCTATTTCGACCTAGTTGGGTCTCATCAGCACCACATAGGCCGGAGAATCGAACCCACGACTCGTGAATAA
>JTDE01000183.1:42561-69841 GCA_014338405.1 Paragonimus skrjabini miyazakii | reverse complement strand
ATTGTAGTCAGAACACTTATCCCCTAAACCACGGAGTCACGGTCACCAGGGTTGTAGGAAGTTATGTGAATTAGTTTCCTTAGCCGTCGCACTTCATGCATTTACTCTCTTCTATCTATAAAGCAGGAAAATATTTACGGGTCGTGGGTTCAACCTTCCGGCGTGCGTAATGCTGATGAGACCCAACTAGGTCGAAACAGCTGTCCACCACTTTGCTGGTGGTCACTGGGACCAACCGCTTTCAACATGTCATTCTAATGTGTTTCTCAAAAAATAACGTCCACAGTTACTTCGTACATGGTCAAATACGTCAATGTAGATGAAGGAATATGACAGTTCTGGCGTAACAAAAATGAACCTTGTACTACTTTCACGATTTTATAAGAACTAGAAGGTTGGGGTTAAGTTTCAAACGAGAATGCCTATGCATTTAGATGAGACCCAACTGTGAAAAGTCGGGGCTTCGGCTGGATTCGGAACAACGACAGAAACACCATGCCTCAACACGACAAGCGCTCTACCAGCTGAGCTACGAAGCCACGCCAGGGGCTCGGAAATTTCACATTTGGACTCGGTTACCCACCCTTCCCACTGTCTCATATATGATCCAGAGAATCGACTGCCCCGGCAGGATTTCTCAAACAGTTCACGCTGGAATCAACCAACGCCACAGTTGAGCCTATGCACTTCATTGAATGTATGATAATCAACTTCTGTATGGAGAGATGAAATTAACAATGATTTTCAGGAGGTACATTGTTGGGCCAACTACACGACCGTTTAAACTATAACAAATAAAAATTCGATGAGTGCTAGAAAACTGACAAGAAATACGATCAAATATTATGTCGGGAATAGGTCTTGTGTGTTCGGCGATTTCGGAATGTATGCACCGCATGCAACTGACCTTATGTATGAACTGAACAGGCGACAGATTTTCGGGCGGCACAGGCCGGCTAATTATATAAGTGGTGAAAATTATCAAGGTCAAATATGGCGTAAGCAGATTCGACGGTTTCTGTGTTTGTAGGATCTGACCGTCGGCCTTACGGTAATCATTCTGGCTTGCGAGGTTGGTTGGCTGGGCTGTCATTTTCACGAGATCAGACAGTGCATCCCCTTTTCTCAGAATCAAAGGAAATGTTAGAGAAACAATCTAATTTAAAGTGTTAACTTAATTTTCCTTCTGCTTTTCGTCTGCATTTAACCCATCGTAGTCAGCAAATTGAGCACACATTGTTAGTCATTTTACGCTTCGTGTAGTCACACAGGTTCTACTTACTTATTGGAAACAATACCCCAAACGCGAAAAAGCTTTCATATCACTAGGAAACTGGGGCCAGGAAAAACGGTTGATGTCTGTCCACAAATAGTTCTAGAAACTGTACAGTAATATGAGGAAACGACTGACTTGATAAGTTTATAAGCAACGGTTTACACTTTTGATTTATTTTGTGAAGAACAGATTTTTGGTCTCGGATAATGTTTTCAGTGTTCATACACTTGCTTACTGGAGGTAGTCTACACTTGAAACGGTAGGGTGTATATTACCGTGTATGAAGGATGTCGATACGCAGTTCTATCAAACTTGAGGGGGACTGTAAGGAATGCGTTCCGTTTCATTGCAGTCTTTTCTATCATCTGGTTTGACTGATTTGAGAAATTCTCTTTGTCAAGGCCAGAGTCACACAAGTTTTACCACCGATCAATTTCAGACATCTTGTCATATTTGAGCAAGACATTGATGTGAGTTTAGCAAGCATGCATTAGGTTGGAAAGAAATTACAACCTCAACTTAATTTTGATATTCGTTCGTTGGGATTGTCCGCTGTTGAAAGAGCGTACGATGTTTCGTGCTTGAACAACAATACTAGTCAGCATAGCATAATTCTATGAAACAAATCACAGTGAATGTTTTCAAAGAGTGGAAAGCATCAGTTGGCGATAATCATGAGCATTTTAGGAATCACTAATGATTTCTTTATTCAACTCACAGTTCACATCTGGTCTCTTAAACATGTGAGACAAAACGGAGGATTAAAAACATTGATCCATGCTGCTTCCAACTATTTTTTCATTGTCTGTTGTAGGAAAAATATTTTTCAGAAATTCTAAATATTGCTAATGGTACTTTGGTTAACACATTCCACCATACCTCCGAGATGACGTTTGATAGTTTGACCGACTTTGGTTGTGCGGACGATTGGGGAAATCAATGTTTTCCTCTCATATTCTAGCAGGCATTCCCAACAGAGTACTCGCCATGTTGTTTCCAGTTATAAAAAATGTCACAAACGCCTAGTTGTTCGAAGTATTTACACATCATGGTTGACAAGACACTTCGCATTTCAGTAGGAAACACGATGGACTAGTTGTGAAAGATTGTTCTGTACAAAAATTTAATGACGCTGGAGTCAGCTGTACGTATTACTAATCCAAATTTATAAAACGTAAGAGTGTCAACGGATTAGCATCCAGGCACCAAACCTCTTGACATATCTGGCTAGAACTGCACTTGTACAGTAGTATGAGTGCCCACTGAATTTGTAGCTCACATTTTACCAGTGAAGATATTGTGAAGTTGGCTAGAAACTGCGATTGACTGAGCATCACTCGATATCCATCGATATATTCCACGTTTAGCAACAAACGGAGAGTATACCAGACTACTGATGTATTTTCAGTTTTGGTTAGTGATTTCTAGTTGAGACCACACCACGGTACAACCACTGAACCCAACACTTTTGAGGTATTCGATGGGGGTGCGGTCGTGGTAATTTTATATAGTGCACCCATCGTACAGTGTTGCAAATAGCAGTTGATTGCACGTAGTGTGTCCTGAATTAGACTGAAAATGTTAACACTTCGGAATTACTAAATCATATTCAATGGATTTCAAGTGTTAACATATGTTCACATCGAACTCGTAGTTGTCACCAGATAATAGATCGTTGACTACGCACAGGGTAGCATTCAAATGTCAAACTGTTCTGAAACTCGACGAAATAGAGTCTCCTTTATGAATACTAAGAGAAATGAGTCTGACCGATTTTGATTGAGGTAAGTGTTCAGCTTTATGTGTAATAAACTGTGTTAGCTGAGAAATCGGACTGTCAGAAGATAACGAATAGTGTGGTGAATAGTTACAGTGCGGCTAGAAAATTTTACTGTAAAAAGGACCGAACAAGAAATGATGAAAGAGCGGCTCTATATTGAGTATTGGCGAGAAGCAACATGTTGGATGCCTTCACACAGGAGTTGGTGTCATAGTTGCTAATGACTGTAATAGGCGGGAACATAAATAGTTTGTATTAAACTGCGTCGAGTTTTTATCAATATCACCCGTAGCGAAGTTGTATAAAGAATTGCGAAAACAAAAGGCTGAGAATCGCGTCATTTGATTTAATGAATGTAGTCTTCTCTAGTGTGCGAAAGTTTGATGTGAATGTTCCGAAGGCTAGAATTATTTATGACAGTTACTTGGGGGTGATAACGTAATCATTTAGGAATATTTATATTTCCCACAAAAGGTGTTTGAGCTGTTGCTCTACAAGAACACCAAAATGCCCACTCACAAATTCGGAAGATTTCTACTTAGAAAACTCGAGATCCAATGAGAAATAGAAACTGAAGATTAAACTGCCGGCCTGGACAAAAGCTATTTTATAAATGAGAAACAAAATGGGATTTAGGTGTATGTTAGTGTTTATGCACTAGAGGGACAATGTGGTTGACCATTTCATTCTGACTCATCTTATTTGACATCAGAACAAACGAATTGTAGGATAACACTTCGTTCATACTAAAGCTTCCAACTATGTATATTTTTATACCCTAAATAACGACTACTCCATTCAAACCTGTCGATATTTGAGAAAAATGTGTGAATTGGCGCTTACGAGAGCTGGACTACAGGAAACTGTTTTGATATGGCAGGACACATTTGAAGAATCCACTTGAAATCAAGGGTTGCTATCAATCATGAATGGTTTTGAGTTTACACATATTGATTAGATGAACTGAACACAAAATCAACTGATTTCGAGACAGTGTAATTCATAAACCTGGTCGCCTCGGAAACGTCTTCACGTCTTCCCAGTGATCGGCTTATTCAATCACATATGCAGTTTACTGCAATTACTGCAAACCCGACCACCCTGTGTCACATAAATTGCTGCTAAGTTGTATCTGCGAACCATAGCCCGCGCACAGATAATTATTTGCGAACCGATCACCAAAAACGTGGAGTTGGAATACAAGATGTCTTTCTAGTAGCTGTGTTATCCGTATTTTATGTTTCGTTTTTCTTGCTTTGGGTCCATGAACGGCTTGTTTGATAACAACCAAAGAGTCACCGTTGACAAATGTGAGTGTATATAATAGCAGTTTCATCAAAAATAGACTGTCTTCCACAGTACCTACGAATGGAATTCCGTGCGTACACGTACAAAAATAGTCCTTATGCTTACTCCATTCCGAATCTAGAGGGAATATTTAATGTCCACTTCTTGAATTCTATGAGCTGTTGAATCCAAGCCCTACCCATTTTAAGTATATTATACAGATGATCTCGAAAAGCATTAGCAAACAATATCTTAAGACCTTTGGAGAGTTGATGCCTGAAGCGAGCTTTGATGACCGAATCGATTTTGACGGTTGATGGACAAAATTCTTATGGGTGTTCCTGGCCGAAACAAAGTTGGCCCCTAGTGATTGGGGTGCTCATAGTCATCGTTAACCGACACTCACACACAGTGTGCACTTTTGTCAAGTTTGTGTATGTGTGGCAGACGCCTTCTATCCTGATTGTTTGCCTGTGACTACTTGTCCGTCGGCCCGATCTCATCGACCGACGTGTCCTTCGGTCGCCCGTGTTATCCGCAGTCTATCCGCTTTGCGCCTTGACCATACCTCACAAGTATGTCAAGATATTCTAACAAGTGTTGAACTAATCGCGTCTCCGATCAGGTCATCCATCACATTTTGTCTGCCATGTCTTGTCCGTCATTCCAATTTCCTTGAGTGATGGCTCGTCCGGTCTCCCTTGTTGTCCACGATCCGATCGTTGTGGGCTTCAGGATATACTTTACGGCCGTGTTAAGACATTCCACCGAGTGTTGGAATACTCGCATCTCCAATTTAGTCATCTACCACAGTATGCTTCAAGAAAAAGTGAATTACGTTCAACTGACGGTATTTCAGAATGGTCCATGGTCTGCCACCAGAATCCGATTGAGACTCTTTCGACTATAAGTGCTGAGCTGGTTACTCCAACTGTCGGAAAAAAGGTTCAAGTTATTATGAAGGAGTCAATGAGAATTAAAACCGTGACACAATTATTCGCTATTGTGTTGCAACCAAAGTGACACGTTTCGCGAAGTGCATATGGTAATCGACCTTATTGGAAGTTTAAAGTTAGATAGACTGAGCAACCATTGATTGCACCACTCAGTTTGAAGACGATGTACGGTAAACTATTTTATGAGGGAGCACATCCAATTTTCAATTTGGGTACGCCTTTTTGGAAGACAGAGGGGAACAGACAAAGACAGGAGAACGCCTGAGAGATGGAGCTGGTTGCCATGTAATATCCAACAAGTTTACGTGTTCAACTGTGAGAAAATCTGATATGGCACTTTCTTCTCCAATTATTCAGCTCCTTATATCTTACCGTCCTCAATTCTGACAAGTATTTTACACAGTTCTGTCGGTCTGTGTTTTTTGTGTCAGTTTGGCTGTTCTCCAAGTGGTTAGTTGCTTTCTTGTGCATTTTACTTGCATACTTCTTCTTGTAATACTTTCCATTGTCAATGTTTTCACTCTGTTGACTGCTCCAAATAAGTTCGTCAGCTATTATATGCTAATGATTCACGTCTTGCTTGTTCAGCACCAGATTGTAAATCATTTTCCACAAACAAACTGTTTATCAAAACTGGTAAGGTTGTTTTCTTATCCACTTTGTCAACTTGGTCAGTATTATTTTGACCTAACTTTGTTTTGATACTTGTGTTACTTGAGTTATCGCTACGCATTGCTCATTACTTTTGTGCAGGACCGAACAGTACTCTACCACGTTCTTTAGTCTGCTCAACACTTCTTGGTGTCTTCCAATCTTGAGAAGCAACCGATTCATGACGGAAAATCGGTAAAGTTACTGGTTCTCTATCATGCGGTGATTCTCATGTTACTGATAATAGTCTCAGTAGTATTCCAGCTGGGTTCGCGTTGTCATGAATTGAGCTTCAAGAAAGCTAACAGAAGAACGAGTATGGTCAACAAATGGTCATAGTGAGGACCGTGTCAGAGGTAAAAAAGCCGGGTTATACGCCGTGCCATGTGACAAAAATTAGGACAAGTTGATGAGCACGTTGATGCTGAAAGCCTTGACAATGAAAATGAGAGGGACGCTCACATAAGTTTCCTCATACTTGTGTGCTAGTTCAAATTGCAGACCAGGTACCAATCACTTCGTATGTGGAAATAAGCTCTGCACTAAGTCCACTGTTTGCAAACTAGGTATTGCTAAAAGCTGAACTTGGCTTCTTTGATGGCAATCTATTGACTTATTGAAAGTTAGTGCGTTAGTTTGAGAGGTACGTTAAATCTAAGGTGTTGAAAGACTGGCAACAACTTATTCACCTGAGATCTCACTAGAAAAGTTACACTAAGACGTCGACTGAAGGGATGCCTTGTTAGAGCACAAAATTAGCTGTCATAGAAGGCGTTGGTGGTTAAAATAACCATAGGGGCAATCCTGTCATATTACTTGATATATGCTAATCGGGCTGCTATTCAAAAGCACGGATGTTTGCAATCATGAAAACGCTTTATTGCAACTAGTCAGACGAATGCAGAACTCTGTAATAGCGCCGAGTACGATAACATAAATAAATGTTCAAAATAGCGTGACAACACCAGAACGAGTCAAAAAGAACCTATCTTTGCATCCGCACCGCATGCGGGTGGAGGCCGCCGATCGAATTTCCGGTTATGGCACCCGAACCGTCGCTTGACGAAAGGACCGGATATATCTCGCGTTTTGTTAGACAGTCAATAGAAGAATGCAGAAGATCTAAAAGACAGCGCATTCGTCTGAATTTAATCGGCGATTTACGTGAATAGGCACCATGAGTCATGTAGTAGTCTCGTTAACCAAGATCGCGCAAATGGATCCTGGCCTCTGGCATTCCATAATGTTGAGTAATATTCGTTGGACCAGCGTCAATGTGATTGAAAAAAAGTTGGGCCCGGCATGTATCTCACTAGATCGACTGTGCTACTTGAATTTGCTCAAAAAATTGAAAGTACGATAGATGGACCGTTTCATATGGAAATCCGAATGACGGAAAAGTTACTGCTGCTTTCGGATATCAGCCACCAAGTTGCATCGTAACAGTTGCTTTGCTGACCGCTGTGTGGTAGGAAGGAATAAAAAATATGTTCAATAACTATTCAAACCGTAACGTATAAACAAATCCCACATAAATGTCGCGTTATGAATTGTGATTAACAGTTGAATAAGCCACCTTTATCATAAGCAATACAACATTGCCGTGCTTCGAAATCGTCTTCGTTTAAGTTGTGTTCATTTCTGATACTCTTGATGATCATAACTTTTCTCATTTCGGTATGCCAAAAGTTGCAAATGATAAGCTTAGAAACTCATTGGGTTAATTTGATAAGTCAGTTGTATTAGGGTGGAGAAAAGAGATGCCCGGCGGAAACTGACACTCCTATAGTACTGTTTAGATGATGACCTGTATTTTGTTAAGACAAACAAAAGAATTGCATGACATTTTACCGCCTCGTCGCCCCAGCAGTCTATTTCTTATGCAATCTACAGAACTGATAATAAACGATTTGGTCTCATTCATTTACATCAATAAATTGATGTGGTTCTTCATCTAGTATATTTTAATTAAGGTGCTTTATGAGCATGGAACAGACTGTGAAACCCTACTTGTTGTTTCACTCTGACTCTACACTAAACAAACAACAACAGTTTTTACAATCCCGGAGAGGTGTAGCAAAGGGAAACGTCAGAAGCGAGATATCAACAGTAACTCTTGTCACCTGTACTACTGATCATTCATGTATAGTTTTACTTGAAGCGATTTTTAAGATGTGTGTGCTCGATTTGCGGTGATATCTGTGGACTGGACTGCAATCATGTGCCAAAATAAAAACAAGAATGAACATATATTATGGGTTTGAGCCTGAGTCCCACTGAATGTGAACATAACTACGTGAACATAGATCAAACTATTTCAAGCGATAGAGTAATGAAGGGTTTTGTTACGAATTTATATGCCCCGAATTCCGTCCACACTAGGGAATTATCCTCAGAGTGAACACTTGATTTACCTCGTGAAGATGTCCACTATGGGAAGAGAGCAATTCATTAATCAAATATCCACGTTATACACCATCAGCAATTTGTTCTGAGGTTAACAGCTTGTATGTGTTGTGGCAATCTAACACAAAGTCCATCAGTCCAGCTGGTTCTTAATATCTTCCTCGTTTTGTTTGTCATCCGAATGTCTGTAGTCATTTTGCTCATCAGGTTGATGACAAAATCTCAACACAAGTGTACTTGTATACCAAGTATGTCCTATTTGATTTGCAAGATATGTTATGTCAATCAAGGGATCGGCAAAAAGAACCCGTCAGCTTTGTCCAACTGGGATTCGTATAAACAACGGATATCAAGAAACCAAAGTGACAAACATGGTTTAAAGATCAATCAGTTGGATTAACAGATTTCCATAGCCTGAAACTGCATGTCATTTCTGGGCATGATTTACCCATGGATGTCATGGTTGTAATTAGGCTTATCTCAAACGTCCAGTGCTAATAATGATTGACCAGTTGAGAGTCAAGATAATTTCTTTGTTATCTACGAAAGTCTTAAAGAGGAAACAAATTTAATTTTTGTTATAAACTTCAAGTTACTTTGCCAAATAGAGATTGCTTGAGCTGATGGTCGACTGCGCTGTTAGCTTACTGATAAGTCATCAACCGAAATTTCACGAAAGATCTGCAATTATTTTGCCGAGAAAGCCTCTTATTCTGTGTTCACCAGTTTGGCACCGGTCATCAAATACTTACAACAATGCTGGACCACTTCGGCTGCTATTCTAGTAGCCACTGTCTACAGTTACCTAACCCTTCGAGAAAGATTTATGGTAACTACCGGCACGTAATTGTGTACACTAGCACGTTACGATCGCTGTCGAACTTCATGTGCTTAAATAGTAAAGCATAAATAAACGGATCATAAAGAAGCATGCCTACTGGCATTGTTCATTGCAGCAAGTTATATAGATGCGTTCTTGAGAATCTATGACAAAATCTTGTTTGTAGAGGAGACGCAGGAATATCAAGCTTCTTACCCATTATTGCCCGTTAGAAGACTTCAATTTTTAGTTGAAGTGTTTCCTTATTTGTTTGTCTTGATGGTTGTTCACTCGAATCAGGTAGTCTGGAAATTACAATTCACCATTAATGACGAATTGAGCAAATTGCGTCACAATTGCCGTGAAAAACCGAGTGAGCACTGTCACGTATGTTGTTTGGAGAATTTGTTGCATATGTCGGAAAAGTCCGTTGATTATTTCTGCGCAGCTTCTTCGAACTGCTTCCTGACGGAAGAAAACTGGTTGGAAAATAGCCTTGTTAACAACTTGAAACAGAGGGCTCCCTTGAACATTTTGAACAAAACGGTTAAAACACGATAAATGGTCGTATTGACTCGTTAGTACCAAATGTACAGTAACATAGAGGATTTTTTCTATTAGCAAATAACTAGAAGGGTGGATAATCAATAAACGGGTTAAGATAATGTATTGAGTCCAGGAAAATGTCAGATTGATGACCAATTGTTTTCGGGCGCACAGAGCTGGCTTTAGTCGGTTGATTGCGACTTTTTCAGCAAATCATAAGAATCTTGGATTAGAATGAGGTAACAGAATTCTGAATGCACAAAATAGATTGATAACGTGACCAGTGGTCCTCAGTCGCTAGACTGAGGAAACTGGCTGTTTATGCGTTTCAGCAACATTATCATTCTGTGGTAACGCGGACTTCTGCACCCATCTGGGTAAATGACCGTTCATTCTAGAGCTCAAGCAGACCTCGGTTCTGCCTATGCAACTTTATATGCAATTATATATAGATTGATGTGAGATGGTACCGATAGGCTGGTCTCTTTTGACTGAATTTATACTTAACTGCGCAAAATGTTACATAGGTAGAACCGAGACCAGTAAAATCTTCCCGTCTCCACAAACCACGGAAAAACCACAACTATTAGTCGTTGACTGGAAGAAGCTACTAACAACCGGACAGTAAGTTGAAAATTTGGACACAAATATCATTCTGATAATACTGGCATCGCACGAGGCGCATTCATCTGGTTAGTTCCTATTAGGTATACAAATGAATATGAACAAATATATTCATCTTATAATGATATCAAGACGATGCAGTGTGTACTTATAAATTATAAGAATTTCTAACGGCATATTCCAGAAAACCTGTAACGTACTTTTAGTATATCACAGGTGTGCATTCGTTGAGCGTAAATGAACTAGAAGCTTTGATTTCTGAAGTATGTACTACACAATCGGAATCGATGCTTTGGTCAGCTTTTGACAAGTCAATATCAGGACATCAATCATATATATCAAATCAGTGTACTTTGGTATAGACTATAGTGTGTTATCCACACAGGGCATGATGGAAGGCACATGAGTTGATTGTAGGATAAATGTGCGATGGATTGTGAAGAGTTATTGTAAACGTACAACAACCCATAAATTATGAGGACTTACGAGGAACATTATTTGAAATGTTACCGAATAAAATTCATCGAATCTTTTGGACAGCTTACATTTTGACATCAGTATTAACTACTAACATGCGCAATTAAAGTAAACACAATCAACAGCAGTGGTAAGGAAATTCTCAATAATAACTGAATCGTAACATCACTTTTTTTATCGAGAACCCCATGATTTGTCTTAACTAATGATATTTTTGAATAGCCACGGCGATCTACCGGAAAACAGGACCTAGATCATTATTCACAAGCGGAAGTGGTTGAACGTCCACATATGATAATTTGATCATGTCTAATGTGAGGCGAATGGCACAGTGGTCAACACGGTTGCCTCAGGAAAGCGTGGGAATGCGAAAGCTGCGATCAATTGTGGGTGATGTTCAATCTATATGACAGTGTGTCAAAATTAAACTGTACACGTTTGCAACTGTATCATCGTTCAGTTTGACTACCCAAAGACAAAGTTCTGGGGTCAATCTGCTGAGGTTGGTTTACCAAGATTGACCATGAAAATTAAATTATCAGTATATGCAGCAACCTAGCGGTGATTGTCATTTCCAGTACTGTATTAAATTAGCCTCTGTTTTTGAATGATGAGGAGTCAATAAATATCGACGCCATCTGATTGTCTTTTACTGAGGGTAAGTGATCCAACGGGTGCATCTGATATTTCATATACAAACAAAGTAGCTGCAGTGCAGAATTGTTGTGGAGTGCTTTAGATAAACAGAACTACTTGGCACTTCCTGTGGTTATTTCAAAGTGCACTAAACGCTGCTGCATTTGAATACCAAATGACTGCACATCCCTTTGGGCTACGTCATGGACGTTTTGTGCCATTCTTGCTTTGTCAGGGACCGCCGGGAATTTTACCAGTCTGCATGAAGAAATCGTTGCAAATGTAATACATTTCAACTGTTAATTAGACGACCGCTTGTTTCCGGTTAAAATCTTTGAAAATAATGATGTGTCCGTTTACCAAGTTTGTTAAATGCTTGAACATGACAGATGTTGGCAACGAATATGGACAATCATTTCTCCGAATTTTTTGATGAGTATCCCACCGTCCATACACCTCAAAATTGTGAGATACACGTCTAGATATCCACAGTTAAAGATTTGTGCGTTAAATAGAAATCAGCAGCGGTCTCTTTTCCCTTCCGCTCTCCATGCAGTTCGATAACTATTGGGGTTCTACTATTCTCAATGTGCATATTTTACGATCGGCTGGAATTACTCATTCTATTGTTTCTGCCAGCGAAGCAAGTCATTCGAGTGGTATGCGAGTCTGATTTCGGATGGAACAGTTCTGTTGATATGATATTCAATAGGAAACAGTGAACGTGGAAAGGTTACTTGGAGCTGGTTAACGGACTAAGTATTCAATGGTGAATTAGGCATGAGGCAGATGGTCCCCAAGATGGCCTGTAATTGCAGATTTCTTCGGTTGGAGTAAGCCACGCATGCAGTCTACCCTAACTGGACTGTGTCTATTGTGCTCTGGTTTCCGTTAAGCTTTGAGCGATCCCGTTGGCAAACTTTACCACTCAGACTGGGTATATGAAATAAATTTGGTGAGATTGATATATGGACTGCTATCATGATCGTCTTGCGCTGTATAGACGACTCATCGGAAATGTCTAACATCTCAGCTGTAAATCGGTTGGTGGCAATACGTCGGTGATCATTTTCGCACCCGTGAAAACAAGTAAAGTTGACGGAAACTTTAGCGGATCTGGCCTCTCAAGGTACTTGTGAACGTCAGTGACTGGCGAGTTTATCGTTAGTACAAGACCAGTCACGACTACCACAGTTTAACTGTACAGTAACTGACGATCGTGAACATTTAGATATGAAGCTCATTCCAACTGAAATAAACGCAGTGATATACCTGATAATTAGCAGTCTATTGTTTCTGTGATATTCTTATCGAGTTAGGCGATTGCAAACAGTTCTCTGGTCACAGAGGTTCATTATCTTCATGCAAGACCTGATCACATACTGTTCATTCGAGGATGAACAGTGAAGATATTTATGTGGCATAGAAGGACTAGGTGAGAATCACGGAAAGCAGTATTTGTGTAATTGTGCCTTTCATTACTAATCGTCTGAGAAGAGCGTGAGCTGGGAGCCAACGGGTTTTAAGCATACAAGGCTGGATTATACGGTTGATTGAGACCGCATCAGTAAATCGTTAGGATTTTGGACTGGATTGACGTACTCGGATTCTGACGGCATAAGCTGAGTCGAGAACGTTACCAGTGGCCAACGACGATGTTGTTCACAATTAATATGAACGTCTGCACCTACTTACAGAAATATTCTCTCACTTCGTAGCTCAAGCATCTCTCGGTTCTGTCTCTGTGCCTTTCTCCACAGTTACTTATAAATTAATAGGCATAATGTGGGAGGGAACTGACAAGCCAATCTGTTGCGCCGAGAAGATAAGTGCCAGAATGTTAAATCATTACACTGACAATAAGTGGAAAGAAGAGACAAGAACTGCTATAACGAGTCTCATGAGGATATAGGATTTATTTGTTTCTTTTTTGCTAGTTCACAGCAGTGCGGTTTCATTCATCAGTAATCGAATCGTCCATTTCTATGTACTGACGCAAACTTGAGTTGCTAGTTTAAGTTGCAGAGGTCTCAGAAGCTTGAACATTAAATAAAAATTCTGCTTCGAAAAACTCAAACATAAGAACCGAATTTGGCTTCTAGGTGACTGATGGATAGTTGGGCGATAGGCTAAGATCATTTGAAAATAGTTCTTGACATCAGTTCACGTACAGTACGATCGATAGAGCTTCATTATATTATATTCAGTCGTACAAAAGAGGAGCCAGTTGTTCTCAGTTCAGTGATGTAGACGCGAAAGTCACATTGCAGCAACTTTCACCATGATGCAGTGGGCTACGTACCACTAGTCCGGTTGATAATAACAGTTTTGCCATAGACATTTACAACATAAAGCTGCAGGTGGTCTCATCCGGCACATTAGACCACTTCAACGTCTCGGTCCACTCCACGTTTCTTTCAAGACAGAACACAATGTGATGATGGGCAGTCACTCCTGAACCAGCCATTGTCCCACACCAAGTATGACAAACACTTCCTGGCTGAACCAAGCAGGCATTACATTAGAATTTCTTCCTTGGTTTCGACCAGGGTTCCATGGGGATATGTGTTCGGTCTCATCCGAAGTTACGTCAAGGAACTTCAGGACCTTCTTACCTGCAATGATCGTTCGTAAGCTAAAGGTTTGGAGATTTAGAATGTCGATCATCCTCATATCATACCAACAGATATTGACGAGATCGAGTGTCAGTCAGGAGCTTGCTGTATGCTCGTAATATAAATGAGTGTGCATACATATCGTTCAATGTGAAGTCCCCAAAAGAATGTCGTGATCCACACGGTTGAGGTGGCAGGAACTGATTAAAAAGAGTATATAATTTTTTGTTTACCGTCTTGCTTGTCTTTCAATGTTCATCATGAGGTGGTTACGACAGTGGTGTGCATTTCTTGCGAGATTGAAATACAACAGATAACCGCATCCGAAGTTTGTTGAATTTCTAATTGCTAAATATTGTCGTAAATATGAGTATATTCTCACACACCACTTTGATTTGAATGTTTATTTCAGCTTGTATTTAATGATGTTGTCAGAATTGCAAACTGGTTTCCTGCTGATTGTAAGTCCATTTGTGTCGCGGTCCTCATACAATTATTTAAGAGGGTATCACCAATCACACAGCAAACTTGTTGTCTTTCCGTAAGCTATTGTGTCGTTTTGTATATGATTCGTTTTTACTGGTGCACAATGCTCAAGATTGGAAAATCCAGACGAGAATTTTAGGGAATGCGGGAGTAAACGAGTATTTGTGTGCACCATGCGTTTGGAGGTGAACGGTAGAAAACTCAAAACCGGTAGGTGAGAACAATCTAACGATGGTATAGTTTGTGTGCAGTATTTGCGCACATCTAGGAGTTTGGTATTATAACAGTTGATCTACTGGTAGGATTGAACAAGAAAAGGGGTGTATGACGGTAATTATCTTTAAACGACAATCATTTCGTGCGTTGAAACACGTAAGCATTACACGAACACGCTCTATGCTATAATAATACAACGACGGATGTAATTATGATCTGCCATTAATTCACTAAAAACATTGGAAGAAGTGGTCGTTGTTTTGCGTTAGTGCTGATCATCGGATGTTATGTCACTTCGGTAAGTAATTTATTGGATGAGATATACCAACTTATACTCCATAGTGATTTATACGCAGTCACTGCAAGCTTTCTTTGGGGTTAAATCATATCATATTTCGATATGATGACACAATCGCAATATGCCTCAGCAGTGAACACATTGTTGATTGCTTCATTTGAGTGCGGACAAAGCATCACGGTGTAACTACACACAGATACCGGTTCTAATCGGTTCGGGTTGGAAGGCTGCGTCCCGATTTAGACCTCAGTAAAAAGCAACGAGAATGGTGTAAAGCATCAATTCAGATTAGAATTGTTCACAATGTGAAGAACATAGACGTCACACGATTCGACCGAAATCAGTGATACTCACCACCAAAGATGAGTTGATGCACTTTAGCATGTAACTTGTGTTGAACTCAGCTGTATATTGCTTCTGGTCAGGCCAAATGTAATGAAGTGGGCTTCTGACTGTAATCAACCTATATCCGAAGATCGTGAGATTCTACTGAAACACGTCACGAACTATACAACCAATGTGATTCTAACTTCGACTAGGAAGCAACTTTAGGGACTTCACTTGGCAGTTAACAACAAGTACAACCGACTTGTACAACCATGATCCTTGGGAATGGAAGCCATTAGCAGTCAATTATTCATATGCGACCGCGAACCGCACAAACTCGTGCACACTAAAAATTGGACAGTTAGACAAATCATACTAGTTGGTTAATTTTCAACGAAGGTTCATTATGCAAATATTTCAGGTGAGGAGAACTGACATAATAATCTTCAGTTGAGGGTAACAAAGTGGTGTATAATTCGGTGACATTTTGAATAACAAAATAGATCCGAAATGTTTTGGTTTCTCGGAAGTCGTACCACATGCCACGTTACTGTGTCCAACTTGTGGTATAATATTGATTCATTAATTAGCATAATAAATCGGGTTTCAATGGTAGACTCCTGGATTCAAGAAGGAGGGTTTGGACTCAGATTATACACACTCGGGGCGATTCATTCGACAAAAACGTTTATAGTTTACAAATTGTTTAATAAGACAGTGATGTAGAAGCGCAACTGGGAACATGTAGCCATTCCTGTATGCTTAGGTTGCTCAGTCAGATGGTCAAGAGGATGTTGTTTTCTCGTTCCCGCGCAATAATATTTGTATGCTATTCGAACGTGTTTCACAGTAATCTTTGACATTCATCATTGCTGCGGCATGTGGTAACTTTGTAACCAATAATACTGGTAAAGATTCCAATGCTTGTCGGCTATAACTATGCTTATCAGACAAACGTGATGATATTAATAGCCATCATACGACACAATACAAGTCTGAAGCAATATCTTTCCAAGTCAAGGTTATTAGCTTTCTGTTTTGTCTCACTCGTTCTACCACATATATTTGGGCGATCTCTTTTTCTGATGAATACTTGAAATGGCTTTCATTTATATTGATGCCAGTCATTAAATCTATAGTCCAAGACGGTATACCTTCCATTGCGTTCATCATGAAGCGAACTGTTCATAAGATTAGTCATCGATGATCTTCGAATCGACTAGCATTTGGAACCTCTCTCATGCTAGTGTTGTACCAAGGGAACTTCGTGGTATCGATGATAGTTTATTATAAAAGCCGGCATATTGTACACACTGTCACCACCATAAACATAATAGCTGAATGCATGGTTAACATTCGGTTGGACATTTATTCCGATTAGAGCTATGCTCATGCGCTTTTTACATCCAATTCGAGTGGTTAATTTAGCTCTGGCATCTGAACATCAAGAGAGTAGCTCACAATATTTGTGTCCACACTGCGTACTACACACTGATCACCAGCCCATTACAATCATCCCAATTATCCAAACAAATCGTTTTTCCATTCAACGACCGGCCTAATTTTTTGGTCTCGGTTTTATTGCGTGGCGACAAGAATCGCAGTTGCTCATAATGCTCTTATGATCCGAAAGTAACGCCAGCACATCTGCCGAGCCAATAATTTCATTTTCTCCCCAAACCTAAATGGCTCATGTGCAAGTTGTCTAATAAAGCCTTTCATAGACGTGGTGGAATAGTCAACTGCTCTCCGTGACGAGGCATATTATCAGAATGTGTTGACAATTGTTCTCAGTTGTGGTTTAGTATCAGATGTTCTTTCACTACAAATGATGATCAACCTCCGGTCATCGCGGAGTTTACTTTACTGTAACAGTAGTAACTAAGACGCTAGAATCTTGTGGCAGACAATCTGATTGAAGAATGTGTTTACCAGTGCAATGAATTATTGTTTCATAATAATTAACTGCAAGGACTGAAGTCCGGCCGTGTGTTTTGCAGTGAATGATTTAGCAATTGATTTGTGCGGGGCAAAAACATTGCAGAGCTTGATGACCTGTGAGAGGTGTTAGCCCAATATCAGGCAGATATATATGCAACCTTTCAATGGCCGGCCTCATTTTGAGTTTGTTAATATCCTCGCTCTACTTTGTGCAATATTCGTGATATGTAAACTGTTGGATGTATATCCTGTTCCAAAGTAGCACGGATGCTGACACTGAGTGCGTTTGCCATCGGCGTAGCAATTTTGGAGATAGAATATGATGCAGGCATCGGTTTTTCAACTAAAACATAGTAACTCTCGCAAATGGCCTTCATCTTCTTGAGTCCATGTCCGTGGTTCCGTTGTTTGAACTGTACATAATGACCGCTTCTTTGTCGTTAGGTTCGACGGAAAACGAGAATTGTATTGAAGGTGGTTCATTATTAGTCGCGACTCATCTTGATACTTTGGTGATGCGATGGCAACCAAAGCTTTGTGTCTATCAGTGTCTGGCCTGAAGCCCTGGTCGCTTATACTGAATTCAAAGAAAAATAATCCTATCATACGAAAAAGCACTTGGAAGACTTTACTGCAATGGTCTTACTTCTAAATTACTACGGAAACTTAACTACCCCATTATCATAATCCTGTGCACTGTTCACATATATATTAACACTATTTTACTGTGCACCCGATCCTAGTAAGTCGGCAATTACACCATCATTCATGACCTTTATTACTTCCAATAAGAAGTGTAACTCAACTGATAGAAAATTGCTTGGAATTAATACCTAGGACGTAGTAACTTCAATGAACGCTTTAGAGTCGTTCTCAAATAGAACCTGTAAATATGTCCTTGCTCAAGCCAATTTTAGAGAGTACTTTGCTATTATGCAGAGCTTTCATAGAATTCACAAGCTTCTCGGATATCGCTGAACATCTTTTCAGCTTTGGTTTCAACGTCACTCTTTAGTCATCTGCGGTGCTATCGACTTTATTATCTTTTTGCATAACCATGACAATCAACGTGGCCCAAACTACTGAGTTACTCCGCGTAATGGTGGCATCTTATTTCAGCTTGTAACAAGCATTGCGTATATGTCCTTTCAATCCGCAAGGTATTGTTCAATGCTTCATAAAAACTGTGTATTCTTAAAACTCCAGTCTTTCTGGCTATAAGTTCATTCTTCATGTAGTAAGTGAATAGTGTGCAACCGAGTTGTGCAGTTGGGTTCCACACGCTTCGCTCGAATTACTCTCGTGGATATCATTGAGCGAATGGGCACAAGTGAATTGTTTCAAAACCGTTAATTCCAGGATGACCGGGCTTCTTCCTGAGACCATCAGCCGCACTAAAATCAATCAGTTATCATTGTCACCCACAATTAAGTAGGTTTCATTTAGGACAGCTAATCGGTGACCAATCATTCCGTGTACGTCAATCGTTGTTGGTTTCAATTGAATGCCAGGAGTCACACGATCTTGTAGTGGTTTCGAATTATTGAATACATCACATCTTGTGTCCATATTGGAATAGTGCTCACGTTCCGACTAGAATTTGAGGCACCCACCAGTAAACTGTTGAGTCTTTGAATTCACTTACAACTTACAAACGGAATTAGACGTCTCTGTTGATACGTCGTATCTAACTCGACTGAGGTCATATTCCTGGCTCCTGCATGCCTAATAAAGCGGCCAGCTTTAACGCACAAGTGATCTAGAACATGATGTTGTCAGAAAGAAGGCCGTAATTGAAACTGGCCGAAAGTGAAGCGGCCATTTACCTGTATCGTAGCTGGATTTGTGGTTGGTATTTGAAGGGACTACGAAAATGCTTTCGTCGGTTGACTTCAGACATGATCGTGCACCTTCAGTGTTCTAAATCACGATGACGTTCTAATCATCTATGGCGACATTCACATCATCGTTTTAATTTACGCATTCCGAAAGACTTTCCAATCAAATACTTTCAAAAAGGAACACCAGGTTCGAGTTGCGCTCTTATATATCTTTGCCACGGCTGGGTCTAGAACACTGACCAAGCATTCATGAGACAACAGCGGAGTCATCAGAACAGTTACTGTGTCTCCTCTCGAGGCTATCGGGCAGTTAGAGCATTACTCACAAGCGAGTGGGACCGGGAATTCACAAATGATGAATCAATCGTGCCTTATGTGAGGTCGATGGCGCAGTGGTAAACACGGTTGCCTCCTAAAAGTGTGGTCGGAGTTTTAGTCCGGCCGAGGCAAGGATATACACTACTGATGAGCTCTAATGAGAGTGAAACTCGAGTTTGGTGCTTCTTTTTTGTCGAATAATACCGACTGGAATGTCTATGGGAATGCGACGGATGCAATCGATTATGAGTGTTTTTTTCTTTGTATGAAGACCGATTTTGATTTGGCATTTCACTTGTTATAAGATAACTGTGTGTTATTCTATTCCTTTCAATGCAATTGCCAGTGCAAGAATACCTCAATTGAAGTGACACTAATCTATACCAAATTACTCTGGATCGAATTGCTCATTCGGAATTAAAGGGTCACAGCCGATGGTCTAGTTTGCCGAAACGAGCAATTCGTCATATAATTGTCATTCCAGTTAGATTGCATAAATTCAGTAGATCGATGCTAATTTCTTTAAGAAAAATTGCCCGTACAATCCCCGTCACCAATGAACTGTGCAAACAGAATTATCCGCAGACTGTTGCGAACCATTATCCTGGAAAGTAGCAGAAGGAATTTTGTCAACAGACATATGAGCGCTATTATACGGATGTTTTTGTCGCTAATTTGTAGTAAACCGTCAGTCGTATAAAAGTCAGCCCGGCCTTCTACAGAACCCTTTTGCACACCACGAATGACTTCAGACCGGAAGATGGTTAACACTCTTGTTCCTCCTGCTACCCTTCGCAACAATGTCAGTTAACATTATGGGTAAGTTTCGACATTCGATTCCTCACTTCATTCTACAGTTTGCAATATAGTATGCAAAGTTTGAATGTAAACATTTGGTTTTCAATTCAAGCTCAACTGTTGACGGTAGTCTTAATGAGTGAGCATAGAGTATGAACCTATAGCACGTTAAATTTGCATATTGCGCAGCTCGTGTGACAGACATATTTTCGGTTGAGCAAGATTGTTTCGAGTGGTACTATAGTGTAGAGAACCGCGACAATCGTTTATCAAGGTCGTGGCCTTGAAACCTGTCAAGTAAAAAGTAAGAAATCTGATTCCTCAAACAGTCTAAAGAATCTTATTGGTTTACTCACATAAAGTCAGATAGATATAAGCACGTGGAACTGGTGTCTGTATATGATGGTTGAATTACATGCGAATGCCATGACCGCTACTCATGTTTTGACTCTGTATCTGTTACTCGGTTTGTGTGTAGCCAATGGAGTGATATTGTCAACAATTAATGTTACAAAGAGACACAAACCACGAGATGTAAACCTATCGGATGACCAGTACCTGAGAATATCGTTTGGAGAAAACTTTTTCTTCGGCGATGAATTTAGTATAATAAAGAAAGCCAACTGTAAGTTGTAACTGAATCAAACATAGGTTGCCGGTTAACGTGTACACTCTCGTTTGAGGCAATCACCATATTTGTTTGAAAGTTATTTATAAGATATTAAAATGTTTCAATGAACAAGTTAAGTTTCAATAAATGTTTCGTTTGCTTCTAGCTATTAGAAGCGTGATAACTGGAAGTTGTTCAAGATTATATTGTTCAATCATCCTGTTTTTGAGTGGTGCATGTTGTTCTGATGCCCTATATGAATGGCTAGTCTGAAGTAGTGGTGTATAAATTGGCTTCTACTTGGATCAAAATCAGAGGGTAGTTGTTTAATTGGAAGAAGGAAAAAGTGATTTTGTGTCCACATTCAAGTCAGTAGTGCTGTTCCCGTAATGTTGGTATTGAGGTATTTGTTTCACTGGTGAAAATAGTTAATGTGGTTGATAAAAATGGTTAAATTTTCTGAAATGTATAGTTGTGAAGAAAATAAGTACATCCCCAGCTAAATCAAAAGCGCTAAAGTTCACGGCATCTTCTGCTCAGGTGATTGAGACTAATGCGTGTTCAGTTCATACGAGCTGTTATGACAATGTGAGAACTATGGAAGAGGTCCAACAAATATTTATTTTACAGAATAGTGTCAATATTCTATGAGCCACTGTTCAGTTTTATTCTGAATCTATCTAACTTGTCGCATTTGTGTCCAACAGATTATAATAGACGCACACAAAAACTGAGATTTGATATGCGAAAACTTGCGAAAATGTCAGACAGCCTATTCCTAACCGACTTGCACTTCTACTATCCTGGATGTGAAGAAGTGAACTGTTCAAAACGATCAAGGATCGTCAAAGTACGTTTGTCATGATATATGTGTAGTTGATCACATTTGAAGTGCGATTTAAATAGAATACGTATTAGGCCACTTATATTTTTCGGAGACATTCTGTTTAGGTATTTAGGATTTTATCTACATCGGCGATGCGTGTTGTTCTTTCTTAGACACACACAAGAGAATAATAGAAAATGATTTATAACCTTGACAACGCTCGGAACTGTAGTGGAACTCTTAACCATGATAGCTTGATTACCCACTAACGGATAGCAATATTACTTATGAGTAGTAGGGGGTTTTGTATTTCATATAGATTGAACATCACCCACGATTGATCGCAGCTGTCGCATTCCCATAGACTTTCCAGTCGGCCCCTTTCGAAAAGAAGCACTAGACTCGAGTTTCGCTCTCGTTAGAGCTCGTCAGTAGTGCATATCATCGCCACGGCCGGGACTTGAACCACGGACATGCTGTTCATGAGGCAACCATGTTTACCACTGCGCCATTGACCTCACGTTAGGCACGACCAAATTATCATATGAGAACGCTCATTCACTTTCGTTTGTGAGTAATGGTCAGGTTACCCGGTCGCCTCGAGAGGAGACACAGTTTCTGTTTGTTAACTCCAATCTATATGAAAATAGCAAAATCTCGATGATAGTCGATGAAAAGGTTGAATCAATGTTTTGGATCTTTATTGTTAGGATCGATGTATAAGCTTAATGCAAAGGCGCTCGTTTGGACTGTGTCCTGTCCTGTTCCGTTGTGTTGTTCCCTGTTGCGATCCGGGTCCAGCCGCGTCATGCGTGCCCGCGTAGCGACCGCACCGAATCACGTTCAGTTGAAACGTTCTAATGTGCTGAGGTGGAGATGGTGACTGTTTGCGTGCGTTTGTTCACGGGTGGAAGAGAGCATTCGGGCCGATGAGTGTGTGGTGCGCATGTGCGGATGGGGCAGTGTGCATCACCTAGACTGTACGGCTTGTCATGTGATGGGCCGCGTGAAAGGGCGAGACGACGGCTACAGAACTCACCTGTCCTGCGTTGGCGAACATGCATATCACGACCATATTGTATATTGTAACCATATTATAACCATTCTGCGAACTACAGGTACGTTTAGTGTTTAGTGAGAAGTATTGGAAAGACTCACCTCTATATCAGTCATTGCGAATATATATATATATATACTGGCATAATATAGTTATAATATGCAAATATATATATATATATAGTGTTCGGCGGTTTGATATACCTTTGCAGTGATGATTAGAGCTTTTGATAACTGTGAACAGTGGTGGTGCTGTTCGTAGCTTGAGTTGATGGTTTTGGTATTGGTATGTTCGCCGAACTTGGCATTTAGGTTGCAAACGTTTCATCACCAAACGAGATGACATCATCAGTGCGTAAGTATTTCAGCGTATAGATTTTGAGCGTGGAGTTTGGTGAGGTTCGGTGGAGCCTGCTCGTATATAGCAGAGCGAGTTGACCTTCTGACCTAGATTCTGGTTGATTGCTCTCTGTTGTTTATGACCTTTGACCTGGTCTACCATTGGCTGATTCCTGTTGCATTTTCAACTTTGACCCGATGTCCGATTGGTCATTTCCTGTGGTCCCCGAGTCTTTGATCTGGAGTCTGATTGGTTGTTTCTTGTTATTGTCGAACTTTGACCTCGAATTTGATTGACTGGTCCTTGTGAATTGATTGAGTGTCATTTCATCGTTTTGGAATTTCATCCGATTGGTTGTTTGTTGGCTGGTTTCGACTTTGGTCAGATCCGTTCAAGTTGCTCCGTTCGGGCTTACCGGCATTTGGGCTTGGTGGTGTCTACATCTCTTCAAATCCTTGGTTTGCATTGGTTCGTAGATTTTGTCCAGCTCGATGCGTTTGTTTATTGACCTGGCCGATGAATACCAAGCTTCGTGAAATTCTCTTACATATCTGGTGTTTGCCTGAGTGAGGACTTTTGCGGTGTACAAGTTGAAAGTGTGTCCAGTTTCATCCTCGTGGACGGAGATCAAATAAAATTGATCGTGTCTCTTGATGGCTAATTCATGTTCATGTAATCGTGTTGATAATTTCCGTCCAATTTGGCCGATGTAGTGTTGCTCACAGTCATTGCATTGGATTTTGTAAATGACGTTCTTTCTGTCGGTGGGTTTGAGTTGTTTCTTTGGTTTTGATAGTATTCGTCATGATGTTGCCGTTGGCTTGTGTGCTAGCGTTGTGTCATTTGGTCTCAGGAGTTTTGCTGTAATTTTGGATACAATCTTGATGTATGCTAGCACAATTCGTTTTGTTGATGGTTCCGTAGAGTTTGAATCTCTTTCATTCCGCAATAACCACCGTCTGATGAAATTTTGTGGGTATCTGTTGCGAAGAATTATTCGGTAAAAGTAGTTTCTTCCTTTCTTCGGAGCACTGCGGTGATGCAGCGTTCTTCAGCTCATTTGAACAGAGTTTGAATGCAGCTCCTTTTATGACAGACTATGTGGTTGTTGTGGAAACTAAAGAGCTGGTGCGTGTGTGTTTCTTTTCGGTAAACTGAAGTCTCCAGTGTTCCATCAGATCTGCGGTTAACTAGTGCGTCCAAGAACGGTAGCTGGTTGTCGGTTTCAATCTCCACCGTAAATTTAATGTCGTTAAAACGTTGTTGAGCAGTCTGGATGTGTCTTCAATCACTGAGCGTTTAAGGTTTACGAATATATTGTCAACATATCGTATCCAGAGTTGTGGTTTGACCACTGGTAGCGCGATATGCTCTAACCTCTGCATGACCGCTTCTGCAATGAATCCGGATATGAACGAACCCATTAGAGTTCCTTTAAGTTGTTCGTAAACTTGACCGTCGAATTTGAAGTATGTCGACAAACATAGTTCCATGAGGTTGTACATGCTTTCCGGTTTCAATGATTCATTCGGTTGGAGATTTTCTTCTAGTAGCGTTCTTAGTTTTTCTTTGGCTAGGGTAAGGTCAATGGACGTAAAGAGTGCCGTGACATCAAAAGAAATAATTGTTTCGTCTTCTTCTAGCTGGATGTTTTCCAGTTTCCTCAAGAATTGCAGAATATTGCTGATGGAATGTTCTGATCCGTCGATGAGATGTCGTAGTCGTTTGAATAGGTCATTGGCCAGATTGTAGGTCGGTGTTCCCGGTAGGGACGCAAATGGTCGCAATGGGATACCATCTTCGTGTATTTTTGGCTGTCCGTAGAATTGAGCAGTGTTTGCATCATTCGGTTGCATTTTCCGGCAGTCCTGTTTGCTTATCTCATGCGCAGCCTCAAGTTTCTTTAGTGCGGTGTTGATTTTGTTGGCCAGTTTTGTGGTAAGATCAGCATTTAGTAGGCGGTAATTGTTTGTGTCGTTGAGCAGTTCTTTTGCCTTCTCAACGTAGTCTGATTTGCCCATGTCAACCGTTATTCGTCCTTTGTCAGCTGACAACATGATGATGTTGTCATTCATTTTGAGGTTGTTCAATGCTCGTTGTTCGCGTTGGGTGAGGCTAGTGGACAACCTGCTGCGGGTCATGACTGGGACGATGGTTTGTCGAATTTGGTGTTGTACCTCTTCTGACAAGCCGTTAGATTTAACTGTGTGCTCCAAGTTTGCAAAGTATTCTTTGTTTGTTGCGTCTCTTGTGTTAAAATTGAGTCTTTTGACCAGGACGTCTTGTTCGTCGTTGGATAGTATATGATTTGTTAGGTTTCTGATACACGTGTAGTTGCTGGTGTAGACATTCTTCTTTGCCAATTTTGATAGCTTTGCTTCGAGGGCCATTCTCTTCTTATCCCTGGTCCTTGCTACTCGCTGTCCTATCGCTATCTCTAATTTCTGCAGTTGATGTTCGCCTACCACTTGTTTCCAGTCTGCTCTTCAAGTCGTCACGATGTTCTCATATTTTTGTAACCGATTATGGGCACTGATTATTAACATGCGTAACATCCGTCTTCTGATTTGTCTGGCTATTGCCCAAGCTTGTGGATGATTGGGCGGTGGTCTGTAGTTGATACTTGATGGAAGGATGTTTCGACGCAGACATTCATGCAAAACGAATAGTTGCTGACGCGTGGAAGCTCCTCTGCATGCAAAGGTCTCTCAGCAACGAGCAGTTTTTAGCGTTGTGCGCCCATACAGGTTTCGGATAGTTGTGAACAGTGGTGGTGTTGTTCGTAGCTCGGGTTGATGGTTTTGGTATTGGCATGTTCGCCAAGCTTGACATTCAAATTGCAAACGATTCATCACCTGTTCAGAGATGAGTGGAATCCGTTTTTCCCTCTTGAATGCTTTGACCATGTTCTCCGTAGCATCGAAATCGAAATTTACCTGATCGGTCAGTACCTTCATGCATACAGTATCACCGATGAGAATGTGAAGGTATTTACAGAACACATATGGGGTATCGAAATTTTGCTCATTCTTGCGTGTAGTTACCATTCTGAGATAAGCTCCATCATCTGCTTCATCTTCTTTTTAGAAGGGTTGATAAGATTAAAGAGCAAGACAAATTTATGCCAACCAGATAGCATCGATGTGTCCGACATGTAAACCAAAATTCGGCTGATCCAATGAAGACCACAGTGATTATAAGTGACTTCCAATGCGCTTGCAACAATCCTCAGTGTTTAATTGACCAATCACGTTTGTGTCACTCTTTGGGTCTTCTTCACGCAACCTCCTAATGTTAAGTCACCTCAGTAGAGCATGAGTTTCCTCGTAATTTTCTTTGTCGGTACTCAAGACATCTTATCTTTAGAGAACAAACCTATCCTGTTTGTCAAGGGTCGGTGCGTTAAGAAGAATCCAAGTGATGGCTGAAAAGTGATTTTCTGTTTATGCTTTGTATACCAGTTCTATTTTATCTTCACCAGCCCTCCTGCTTCTCTGCTTAATGAATCGGACTACACTCTACTAGGCGTGACCAACTAACCTCACCCAGAAGTGTTGACGTGCCAGCAGAATCCGTTTCTAACACAGCGGTGAACATTCATTGGGTACGGTCGTCAGTCAAGCCACCTCTGTGCTTTGATAAACTGTGTGGAGTTTGTTGACGTTTGTTCGCAACATTTGAAATCCTATGTTTGATGCGATGTCCATTGGTCAGCTCGTTGAAATATGTTCCGCGTGTTAATAGAAAGTCCTAAACTCGTTTGCAGTTTCAACCCGCTGCATGTAGTAGACAATCCTGATGAATTTTGTGTGATTGCTGAACACAGAGAAGGGATCATCGTTTCTCTGTTGTTTATAACTATCGACACCATACACTTTCACCTACATTTGATTATGTTAATGCGTTTCTGTCCTGTTGATCGTTGGTCTTTTTACAACGTTCGTTGTTGACTGTTCTATTTTAAACCATTCTCCCGCTGAATAATTTGAATGTCTAGCAAATTCACATTGTTGGTAAAGGCATTTTTGTTGTGATGTTTGTCAGCAGAACTGCATAAAGTTCATTGGTTTCAAAAGCTTTGTTCGACGTTCCTTTCGGATTGGGCAGATAATCCGATTAACTCGACCGCCGGAATAATCGTTATTGCAA
>JTDE01000183.1:14385-39988 GCA_014338405.1 Paragonimus skrjabini miyazakii | reverse complement strand
CTACTGTGTACGGAGAATATCAGTTTCAGTTTTCAGAGTGAGCCTCATCGACAAATAGACGGGGTCACCATGGAGAGTCCATTAGGACCGATGCTAGCGGATTTTTCATGCTAATGGTATAAAATCGAATGGCTCAAAATATTTCGTCGTTGCCGTTGTACACACGCTATGTGGATGACATTCTCATACTTGCGCAATCTTCGCAAAGGATCGATGAGGTAGTGAACCGGTTCAACATATGTCATAATAATCTGACAGTCACTTGTGAGGTGGAAAAGAACGGATGCCTACCGTTTTAGACATCCTCATCGATCGCAAGGATGATGGAACAGTGAAAAGAAATGTGTATCGAAAGTTTACCTGGACTGGTCAATACACTCATTTCATAAGATTTACACTAATGAAGAATAAGCGAGCATTGGTCAGAACATTGTTTACGCGTGCCGGACGCATCTGTTTATTACAATGTTTAGCTGATGAACTCCGATTGCTTACAACGGCGTTGCAGGATAATGGGTATCCGCTGAGGTTTATCAACAGACACAGCCAACACCGTGTAGCAGTAGACGCGGTTTCCACGGTTGGGAAGAAGACAGTCTACAATGAACTATCATTCAAAGGTGACACTTCTTCACTTTGAACAACAAAACGCCTCGTCCACTCCATTAAGCGGGCATACAATGCGGCTGGAATCATAGTCGTTGGCGGCAACTCACACTGTATTTATCAATTTGTGTGTAACTGCGGCAAAAGTTACATTGACAGAAACGATAGGTGCTTGAACTTTAGGATGAAGAAACATCAGCCGAAATGGGTTCAGGATGTGACTGCGTAGTCTACTCCCTTCGTTCCGGGATCACGCAAACTTCCGGCTTCGTCTATCGCCAGACACATGTTGGCCACCGGTCACCGGATTAATCCTGAATCAACATTTAGGATTATAATGCGTCCTGCTAATCCGCGTTTCCTGAGTTTCGCTGAGGCGGTCGCGATTAGTCGTCTCAAGCCAGCATTGTGTGTACAAGAGCAATTATATGTAAGCCTTAGACTCCCATGGATCTAATAGTTTTGCATTGTTGTTCTCCACCTAATTTGCCATTTTATATTCTTCAACCCCACCTTAATAGTGTCATATATATGTTACTGGTTATTGTTTTTTGGTACTGAAGATGCAATACAAAATGCTAGCATCTACCTCTGTCCGTTTTCTTACTGCTTTGTTCAAATTTATGAAGGGAACCAACTATTTCAAATTATGCAAAGTTGTCTGCTTTACACATTCGGAGTCCCAATGTTCTAGTTTTTAACACGTACCCAGTATACAGTAATGTCTACATCTTCCTCGAATTGCGATTCATGGCCTACAATCGAATGCGTAGTTTTGGGGGATGATTCAGTAATTTTGAACAACGAACATGTATATCTTAAAGTTCCCATTGCGGGGGTAACCTCAGACGGAGTGAATACCAGTATAACAGTTTTTATCATAGCTAGTTGTTTCATGCTGTGCAGAAAGTGCTTGAAATTCCTGTGAATAAATCAGACATGAGATAGCATATCTTGCCCGATCAGTGTCTAGTATACGATGAAATAGCAACTGTAACGAGTGTGTTTCGTTGTTTCAAGATATGCGAATATTCGTCAAAGCGGATAATGGGAAATGGAATCCAATGAACTCAACTGCCCATCTGGAACATTTGTATGGAGCAGGCTTTTATCCATTTATCGCTGCGTACCACATAGATACGAGTAAACGATTTGGAAGTGAGTTGCTATTCGACCAGAAGATGTTCACTCAACGACCGGTTGTCTGTCAATTTTAGTAAACATGTGTTTACCGATTTGTTGTGTGAGAAATTCTGCCGTATGGTTTGGAACCGAAATGCTTGGAGACTCTCGGTTAATTTCACCCACTGAAAATGAGACTATCACCATTTTTCCTTAGCCGTTGCGCTTCCTTTTCCTTATAGACTGAAATCGACCAGCCGTTTCGTGGTTGACCTGCAAACGAGCAAAAAGAAGCGCAACGCCTAAGGAAACTAATTCACATATCTTCCTGCAACCCCGATGACCGTGACCCTGTGGTCTAGTGAAAAAGTGCTTGGACTACATTCTGCCGCCTATTCACGAGTCGTGGGTTACGATTCTCCGGCGTGCGTGGTGCTGATGAAACCCAACCAGGTCGCTAATGGTCACTGGGACAAACAGTTTGCGAGATCATCACTTGCTTGCTGTTCCCATAAATGATTTGCTGATCAGTTTCACCACAACCAATAGATAATACAATTCCGCTCAGTTCCTACAAAATCCATACTACTCATCCATACGCAGTGCACCACGCTGTGCCTTGGTCAACACTGTGAATAAGACGAGACAGTCACTCATAAGTCCACGACGACTTCATGCCAATGTTGAGCTGTTGATATGATTTAGTTAACTGACTTCACAGACGAAATCCCCACTTAGACCTACTTAACCCAATCAAACTAAGACAACTAGCGATTCAAACAGTTTGGGAGTACATAGAAACATTTTCCAATCCACTTCACGTTAACGAAAAACGACGAGGAAATCCTAGTCCCTAGGTTTGGCTTAACAACTCACACAGCACCAGTGATATATGCATTGAGTTGGTTACGTTTCAATTTGAGCAGGTGGCTATTTGTTGCCGGAGTTCAGTCGTAAATTGGTAGCTGTTTTTAGTTTCGATAACTTTGAAAAAGTCGCCGAAAAATCTCGAAGAAGCCGAAGTAAATATATTGCAGCTGAGGGTTATTTGAGTGCATTCTTGGATTGAGCTGTATGACTGTTATTTTGTTCTCTGTTAAAGTCACATAGTATGTCCGGACACTTGCTGAATTCTACCAGAAATCGTTTGATTTGCACAATTTATGGATAACTTGCCTCAATCTTTACATATAAGTGGAAAGCAGAGTTGTGAACAATCAATTTTGCAAGCATAGTGGTAATAGAGCATACTTTTACAACAGGATTTTCCGCCTCATGGCAACTGCATTATTTAACCGAAAATGGCTAAAGCTGAGACCGGGATTTACAAATTGATCATATACATTTTGCAGTTAAATGTCAGAAACATTCTGTTGTATGCAAACTACCTCTGAGAGAGTTATTTGCCAAGGCATTTTGTCTCATTACATCATGATTTAACTATAAGTGAGTTTAGGGAATTTAGATTTTGTGGGAGACTCTTTATCCTTGAAATGAATCTAACTCACTTTGAATACAGGTGAACATGTGAAGGCCTAACAAGAAATAAGCATCTTTAAACATTTCATGTTTCTATAGTACGCACGTATGACCAGTAATTATCTGATTGAAAGAAAACCTACTCAATGGTTATTCATCATGATCGACTTCATTAATCAAAGTTCATTATAAATTTGATATCAAGAAAATGCAACATGTTTCCAGTCCCTTCTGGTAACTGGATTATATTGGTGTGTTACTGTTATATGTACTAACGAAATACGTGTTAATTGAGTTCATTCGTTTTTTTTCAGTAGAAGACCAACCAACCACTGTGGAGGACGAGGGAGTGAAATAGCATCCATATACTTTGCACGTTTTAAAACTGACGATTTGGTTTAGTCTAATTACAAGTTGGTAATAACTGTGATTCACTTCCACGCTGCGGTGTTTTAGTTTCGCATGAACAGGACATATTCCCAAATAGAATTGCACTGGTATTATTCACTTCAGTTTTCTCCCAAATATTATGTGAAACCAAACTAGACGGTAGTCCTTTTGTTGTAGCGCTGACCAGCATTACTTCCTTGTTTCACGTGTGCCATTTCTGGATGACGTAAACCTAGGAACTCATGTACACAAACCAGAAAATTATTAGTATTCAAGATAAACTAGAAATATGTGTTTGAATCTGAGCGTTGTTTAAATCCATTTCGTGTTCAGCATGTATTTTGTTATTAATTCGCTAACAACCGCACGAGAATTTAAGAACATATGATACCACTATGGTGTCTTATGACCTTCATCAATCAATCTATCGTTGTACTTACAAGGCTGGCGAAATCTAGTTTGATCGTGTAGCGATTGATTGCCATATGTCGACCCTAATGGTTATGGAATTAATTATGCAAAATATCAGTCAATCATTCACTTCATATCTGGTCAGGTGATCAGAAGTGGTAACAGTCGGACCCTGCATGAATCATGCCAACAGTCCAAGTTCATATAGAGGAAGAGTTAGGTGCATCACGGGATAACACTTTATCCGATGATCTCGACCAGGATCACATACACACACACCACTGAGTGAGACTCATTCACATTTACTCGAGTACCACCGAACTCTCATCTGTTAACACCATGGTTCTCAATACCACACACGATTGGCAGCACCCGTTTCCCGATTAGCTTGTTACAGTGACCGAAGCTGAAAGACCTGTGCGCACAACCCACCACAGGTTACGTGCTGCATCACTTACGGTTCCACCCGCCCATTACGTATCCAGTATAAACCCGACGAATATGATCAAGAGGCGTGTGAGTGGAGTCGTTGGTGATCCAGCAGGCCAACGGTGGTTTGCTAGATGGTTCGCTATTATAACAGTGGCACACTTATTTCTTTGAAATGAAAAATGCAGGCTTCAATGGTAAGGTAAAAGCTGGCAAGAAATGTTTTGAAAAAACTAGGCAGGCAATAGTTCAGTGTAAGAGTAAATATAACTGCACTCAGAATGAGATGAAAAATTAAACAAAAAGACTTGGACACAGTCAAACGAAACATCTAGCGTACAATACATCCATGCTGTTTAAGTAAAGAAAGATAGAAGGCCATTGTGGTTCCATCTCTCAACTGCTCCCACTCTTATGAAGCTTCCGATATCTTGTTATTCAACGTATCCGAGTGGTTCTCGACAAGCTCGTTTGAGGTTGACATGTCAACAAGTGACAAGCGATAGATGACGCCGATGTTTTCAGACGCGTCACGTTTTGACATTAGCGCTGTACGGAATCAAAGTAGAAAATGTACGTTAACACGATTGTGTAATTGTCGGTTTGTGCTGTTTGCGTAAGCCGTGCTGCACGCACACGAGGATTCATGTGATGCAAGAATTAGTAAAATACTGTAATGGTGTGTGTGAATTCGCGTGGTGGTGAACAACATGACCAATTGGGCTGCATGGAACATGCGTTTCGTAGATGTTGTGAGACGGATTTTCAACACAGTAGCAATGTCGCCATACCGATGAAGCCATCAAAAGTATACACTCATTTTGGGAACTGTTGAAGCTCTCACGGCAACTGGCTTTTTTGTTGGTGATTGAGACGCATTGAAGTATTCGTGTTTGTGTGTGTATGTTTGTGTACGTGGTGTGTGAGTGGAACCACACGGTTCAGCGCAAGCCACTTGTGGTGATGGTTAAGCGCAGGTGTCCTTTAGCTTCGGTCATTGGAACAGGGTAATCCAAACCGGATGACACGAACCGGGTGCACATGACCGTTTGTGTTATCCCAGTGTAGTTGTCAGACATGTGTGGTGTTTTGATCTAGAGGGTTATGCCGACTAAGACTTCGGTCCTTCCACATACCACCATGTCAGTTGATCCAATTGGAGGCAGTCAGTATAAAAGCT
The DNA here is from genome assembly GCA_014338405.1 of Paragonimus skrjabini miyazakii. NCBI lineage: Eukaryota > Metazoa > Platyhelminthes > Trematoda > Plagiorchiida > Troglotrematidae > Paragonimus > Paragonimus skrjabini miyazakii. The sequence goes on along the minus strand of JTDE01000183.1, from coordinate 34,371 downwards.
GTTTGATTCATAGTCTTGTGTCTCGCACCATTGACTGCGTAGATGTAGTTAGTCAATGGGACAACAAACTGTGGGTATACAACAGAACGATATTTATAGTTACAACACTTTTGTCTCCCAAGTACGGAAGTGAGGGGTTCGGAGAAGTACTTTAGAACACAGTGTTCCAATCATCCAATGACTGACTTTGACCATCGGCGTGTCATCCTGTGCGGTTAAAAACCTGTACAATATCTTGGAAGCGTTATGTAGCTTACATTACATCTACTACACGCAGCAATAATTTGAATGAGTCGTCAACGCCTTACTTACTTACTGCGTCCTCGGTCTGCGTTATCCATTCACTATCAAATGAGTCAGACTTTTGAGTCATTGGCTCCTGGCAGAGTCTCCCAATGAAACCTTATTGTCTTTTGTCTCAAATGTCAAACGGTGGAGTCAGAGACTCAGTTTGAGGTTCAGTCTGTTGGTCTGAGAGACACTCATGGACACAGGATTTTGTCAGCTGGGACATGGACTATATGTTTGTTGCTGGATCGATATAACACCGGCCGGCCGGAACACAGCACCATACTGATCGAAATGGAACTGGGCCGTAACGGCATCGACGTAGCAGCCTTCAGCATACAAGACTCACAGGTCAAGGCGAACTCCGAGAAGCAAATACTAGGTACAGGGCCTACTGAATAGTTTACCCAGCAGAAGATGCTCGAATCATGGTGTCTGGTTTGCGGTTGCTGATTGCGTCATTGGCTTAATAATAAGCGGAGTGCATAACATCAGCCCGCGAATGCTGTCCGTGCGCCTGCGACTCGGTCGGGGAAAAAGTGCAACATTTCCTGATGTTTATGCGTCACACTGAGGATACAAAGAACCATTTATATTATTAGATCCCCCATACAATCCGCTTAACATCAAGGATTGGCCGGATGTTTGTTCTCGGTGAGCCGAACGTGCGATTTGTGTGCATCTTAACTGCATGGCCGGGAGTCCTCGGACCCCAAGACTCTGGCTCACTCAATGCGAACGGTGATTTTCTGCTGCACCTCTGCGCTACTTACGAGTTGGTTATCACAAACACCCGATTCCAACTGAATGTGAGCGGCATCGTTATGCGGACTCACTCACGAAGCGGTCATCACAATTTACTAGACTACGTGATCGTGCAGCATCGTGGCGTTCGCGATGTGCTCATCACCCGAATGATGTACCGGGTCGAATTTAGCGTGTACCATAGACTGGTGGGGACCAAATTGTCTATTCACGTTTTATGTCTGTTTATCTAAAATCGTCTGGGGAATGGCAGAAGCTTAATGTCAAACGAATGTTGAACTCAATGATGGGGACGGTATATCAACCCGCAGTGTTCGTCTGAAAGACGCTCCGGTATCCACTAATCCCGATGGTGCGTGGTAAGACTGTAAAGATCAGGTGACGACAGTGGCCGTCGAGTCGATAGGTAATCAGGGACATAAAGCACCACAACAGTTTAATGACAACGATACAATTACTTTGAGTCTGGTACGAGAAAAGAGCGTGACCTCTGCTGTTTTCTCAGCGGGTTTGGAAAATGGAGCCACGTTCCCGAATGTTTGCCGACAACTTGTCAAATCTCTCCACGGAATAGCGGATGGCTGATGGAGAAAACAAGGTGAACTGATGAAGAGCCATGCTGATCGCCGACGATGCAAAAGGTTTTACCTTTCTGCAGTCACTCAGAATTCCAGGGCAGCCGTTCGCATATTACGATACGCTACGGTTTCGTGTTCATCACTCCTAACGGCACGACCACGACCAACCGTCATTGTTTTGTTTGCCCTGACGCAGTTAGTCAACCAGCTGCCAACCGGCACAGCCATACGCCAGTCAAACAGCTGTGACTTTGTCTCACACCGTCTAACAAATTGCACTACTTATTGCTATCGATAAAATGCCTATGATTGGAATTAAACTCGTAACTGTATCCCGATCTTATATTTCTACCGCATTGAGGTTAGCATGCAGCTAATTCACTATCCGCCATTAGGTACACGAATTTGATAGTCACCGATTCAAAACAGTTCGTTCCCTTCAGAAGTTTAAACAAAACCGTTAGAACAAGAAAATTGGTAGATGCGATCATTTCGTATCGACTCATCAGTACTAAATTTTATATCGAACAGTTAGGGGTGGGTGGGGTGGATAGTCGATTGATGGGTTAGGAAAGGTCACTAAGTCCAGGGAAGGGTCAAGTTCACGAACAGTTGTTTCTGAACACACAGGGCCGGCCTCAGTCGGTTGATTGCGACAGCCTCAGCCAACCGCATGAATCTTTGATTGAGATGACGTAACAAGATTCTGAATGCACAAGCCGGGTCGATGAGGTGACCAGTATTCAGGTTGTATCTTGTGACCGCGGTCACTGGTTGCTTGCGTGTTTCAGCAACATTACCGTTCTTCGGTAATACTGAGTTCTGTACCCATTTAGGCAAATGTTCCTTCACTCTGGAAATCAGGCACCTCTCGGTTCTGTCTATGTAACTTACTTTGCATTTACATGCAAGTTGGCAGATACAGTGTGAGAAGGTACCGACAGGCTCACCTCCTTTGATTGAAGGCACAGGTAGCTTCTGGGTTCTAGTTAGTACGCAAATTTCGGCTGCGTTGAATGTTCGTTTAATCGAACTAATCAGTCTTCGCTTTATTTGATGCATACTATAATCGCATTTAAAAGGCAATTCTATATGAACCTTCTTCTTCCTCACAGTGACCACCTGTTCGAATGGCGGTTTCGGTCTGCCATGCCTTTCTATGAACCTTTTTTGGATAACCATTCGATTGTAGTACAGTAGTGATCAACGCTAATTCCTCCACAAGACAGATTCTTCTTGGATGTGTGAATAGTGTATTCTCTAGTGCGCGATTTTGATGGACCGATGTGAAACCACTAACGTTTAGGTATTGACCAAACCACGTGGATTTCCTATAAACACCTCTTTTAACAGAGCCATCTTACCGGTGACTTATGAGTATGTCTAGAAACGGCAAACAATTATCAGTCTCGAATTCACAAGTTACTTCCAGGTTGGGAAGATAACTAGTTAAGCGCTGCACTAAGTTATATATTGCCTGTTTGGATCAACTGAACACTAGTGTATTATCAACGTAGCGTTTGTAGTATGATAGACTCGCTATGTCTGTGGCTGACTCTTGTTCAAACGTTAACATGAAAAAGTCAGCTAAGATGGGTCATAATGGACTTCCCATGGCTACCCCATCTATTTGGCGATTGCACCGATCAAGAAAAAGGAAGCTGACATTTTCAGTGCCTAACAATAAGGCTTCCCTCAGAATATCACCAGGCTGAGACAAAGTAATATGGCTCGTTTCAGCGAGCTCACAAATATTATCAATTGTCTCATGCAACAGGACATTCGTGAACAGTGACTGAACGTCTGTGGAACACATCCACGCATTAGCAAGATTGATGTTATTATTACAGATTCGCTGAATGCAATTTTTTGGCTCGTCCATCTGGTCTATCAGATCACTGATTACCATGGACTCTGGCTTTTCGTGCACTTAATCAGAAGACCATGAGGGCCTGATGAAAGCAACTTGGTAAAACACCAAACTGGCTGACACTATTGATTTGCAGATCGTGCATGATCTGCCACAACAAGATGTCAAAGCTTCATTTGTCATCGTCGGGGATTTGGCAGTGGTAAAGGGAGCCGTTGTAAAACTGCGAAACAGAAAGACTGGAATCTCTTCGCTGTAACATCAAATCAAATGAATTTCACAGAGCCTGGGGCATTACATAATGAACTATCCAGGATTATTGAACGTCCCGTCAAATTGACGAATTACAACGAGGATTGCAAGATGGGGAATTCCGGAATTGCCTTTGCCCTATCGAACACCGGTCGAATACCGTACCGATCAGCGTGATGTCTCAATAAGTCAACTACGAGTTAGACAAAATTAGATTTCTTTTAATTAATGGTTATGTTGAAAGTTGCTAATACAGCAAAGAGCTGTTGCAGGTGTATCTGATGTTCTTCTGTAGAGGTGTCGGAACTAGTAATTCGTCGATGTGGAAGTGGACGAAATCCGAGCCCCACGTGACGTCGTCGAGAAACACTGATACGCTTGAGCAGTGCTTCGTAAATCAAACGGTACACGTTGATATTCAGACAAACCCAGTGGCGTGTTGGTGGCTATCTCAGCGATATCTTGATCGGAACCTGGGATCTGGTGTTCGGCGCACACCAGATAACATTTCGAGAACAAATCAGTACCATGAATACCAGCCGTGATGTCCCGTATATATCGGATTGGGTACCTGTCTGGTACCATGGCGATATTAGGAGAACTACAATCTCCACATAAACGATAGTCTGCCGGCCTCTAAACATCACGTGGTGTGGTGTGGCTCAGGTGTTCCTGAACAGGCGGACGATTCTAACTTCAAGCCCGTGATCAACCTGGGAGCGACCTACTTCCAGCTTGTCCGGTGTAATGCTCCGAGATATGGTTAACATCGGCGGGCTAGCCGCAGCTATTTGTTGCCATCCGAAGCCTCTGAAAACACGCAAAAATTAAGACTGTCGATTATGAAGTCAACCGAAGTTACTTTGTTAAGGGTTTGATACACCGAACAGATTGAAGCCCCATCGATAAAATATCTTCGTAACGACAAGCTTTGCCATTTGGTCAATCAGACGATGTTGTCTACAGTCTACTAGAAGGTCGAAGTAGTGGAGAAGATCATTGTCAATTATCGCCGTTTTGATGTTGGAGATTGTGGATCTTCAGCGGAAGGTCCTACAAAAACCTGAATTAAATGTATGGCAGGGTAGGCCGGATACATTAATAATACTTCTATTAGCTGCGCATAGATTCAGTGCGATCGACTGATTGAAATCTTGTGTCTCAGGCGGGTTGACCTCAGCAACGGTGTTGATGAAACAGCAGATTCCCAATGTTTTGAAGAAAGGAAAAACGGCTAGTCCGAGGAATTACGTTGGTGGTCGTAACGATTTGAATGCCATCTGTACTTATTAGACTAGACATACAAGGCTGTCAAAATCGTCGGATGTAGTTACCAAATTACTGGCGATGTCATCAGTGATCGGGTTCAACATTCGGTTGCGGTAGATTAGGGGTGTGCGACCCCGGACGACTCCTGTGTCGTCAAGTAGAAATGGTTGAGCTTGACAGCGAACGCTGAGTTGTTACAGCCCTATGCTGTTTAGTGAAGCCATGAGTCGTTAAAATCACTATCGCGCACTGAGTACTCTAGGTCGGTTAAGGAAATCTTATGCAGTATGGTTTTCAAATGTGGTATTCCGTATCGTCTGGCTGTGTCAAGATCACTGTCGGTTTTGCATCAGTGATAGTTTGCATCTCCTCAGCCAACCATTGGAGCCAAATTCGTTTAGAGAAAACCCATTTTAGTTTTACCATTCTCGCTAACTACTACATGTGACGAAGGAATTGAAATGATTTGAGGTCACGGAGCGCAGTCATATTTAAGGGCTGAGTAATGCTTTCACAGTCAGACAAACTAACGTGTTTAATTACTGCCAGTTTCAGCCATTCGTACGTCTTCGTGGAGTGTGATAACTCGAGAGTATCGTTCATCTTACCAACAATGTGGGGTGGGAGTTCTACGATCGTATGATGGAATCCACTTAGCTCTAAAGTAATTTGTCGTAACACAAATGTGTCTACCATTTGAGCAAACCAATAGTTATTAACTCGTCAATTGCCGTACAATCACCGAAACGTCTAGCAAAATATGGCCTGTGTTTTCATTATTATCCAAAGAAAATTCACAATGAATTGCTCTCGAATTTTAGATATATAAAAGTAGCAACTAACAGTTGAATAAAAGATACATCAGCGGAAAAAACTAACTTATACGAGCTCACAAACCTGGCATGATAAGTATTAAGTAGCTTTTCACATATCCGAGTTAAACGGATGTGACATGTTATAATGGTCGATGAGTATGTGAATGGGATATTTATTGGACGGAATGTGCGAGTGGTTTCGTACGGATATAAAAACGGCACCGACACTTAAAATAATCATTACAGGGGTAAGAGACCAGCCGTCGATCAGCGAATAAGCCAGAAGTTTGTGGTTTTTCGATATGCGCCACATAGTCACTTGACATAAGAACAAACAATCGGACAACATGCATTGTGTGAACTTCCTTAATGGCTAAGATATACTGTGTAACTTTATGGTCTACAACTTTTTTACGTGAGCGGGCCAGAGAACAATCCAGGTCTTTACAATTTTACGATCTGGCAGTCAAAGTGTTCAAAGTAATTTTCAGACGCTGTGTTATGATTGTGCGGGTACGGCTTCATGAGTTGGGTATGTGTCTACATTCTGAGAAGAATATGTAGAGAAGTGTTTGGCTACTGGAAATTGTACGAGTAGTGTGATGATAAGTGGTGTTCCGGAAACTGGAGTGCCCAATTGCCTGTTGGGAGTTTAAGACCGTCATATCCCCTCGGGGCACGAACGCATTCGGTGTCGGCTGCATTCCACCAGCACCGTTTTCACATTGGCATGATGAACTTTGAGTTTATCGTGGTTACACTACGCTCAACTGTTTGTCTCACCGCTTTGCAATGTGACAACTTAAAACACTGTGTTCCCTTTAATAACTTCATAAGTGCAGTAAGAAGACATATGTTGCGATATGTTAACATTTCGTTTACTCTCATTAGTCGCAAACGTAAAACATGCGAGTTATATATGACACACAAATAGAGATAGACAGGGTAGGGATACGCCTACAGTCACACCACACACTATGTCCTCACCACAACGGCAACCCTATGGGTTGTTTCAACCACTTTTGTGCACATAGCGCCGGCTGGTGAGTTCTAATCAACATGGCTTCGCTAAAGGCCAGTAGCTTCGGGTTCTTTTGATGTAACAATATTTTGAACGATCTAAGTGGGTCAATCTGGTCACCTGTTATCATGAGGCGTCTGACTATCGATGATGCGGGGCTTCGAGCAACTGATTCACCGGATTCAAATTGTTGTGTCATGAGTTGTTTCAACCAGTTCGGGACGTGTTCTGTCTATGTAAATGTCACCGCAACTGCAAGTGAACTGATAAACAACGTGAGAGACAGATTTTTCAGACAGACTGCGTTCGCGATTGTGTAGAACGGGTCCTTTGGTGGTTTGAACCAGACAGCGCGTTGACCCCGCGCAATGTTATGCACTAACTTCCTGTTGCAGTTTGGTGGGAGTCCATTTCATCGTCAACCAGAGGTGTTTATCAATGTGCTTGCCTCTAGTCTAGGTCCCCATACACCAGGCAACATTGTAACATTTTGTTCACATATACGGCTTGCAATGCATAAGTGCAGCACTGCCTCGTTTGGTGTCAGTGCTCGTTCAGCTGCCAACCGCAGCAGCGAATGTAACTCGATCTTCAAGGCTATTCGCATGGAACTCCGGAAGCAACTACGCGTGGATCGCAAGGCCTGGTGGATACAACGCGCTATCGATATGAGAGGAACCACTGCCTTCGGGAACTCTAGAAGACTTTTTCATCTCATTCATGCAGCTGATAACAGAAAGCCAGGTGTCAACGAGATACTTCGCAAGACCAATAGTGAGCTCATTCAGAATCTTCAACGACGCTTAGAACGCTGTTCTAAGTACTTCCAAAAACAATTTAACTGGCCACACGCAACATTGACTACGCCGTCGGACGCTGCCTATGCCCATCGGTCTGTTGACGTTTCTATGCCCTCGGGAGTAGAAGTTTATCTCGAGCTCAGGGTTCTGAAACGTGACAAAGCACCCGGCCCGGACGAACTCCCTTCCTCTCCTTTTTGTAGATGGAAGTCCAGCCTTAATTGAAGAGGTGACGACTTTGCTCCAGGAACATTTGATCAATGAAGTTGTCTCAAATGACTGGGGTTTGGTTAATATTGCCCTTATTTTTAAAAAGGGCTCATGCACTTTGTGTGCAAATCACAGGGGGATTAGCCTGACTCTAGTTGCGTCGAAGTTGTTCGCAGTCGTTGTACTTCATAAACTAAGCGAAGCGCGCAGACAAGATTTATGTGAAAAGCAAGCTGGGTTTCACCCTGGTCATGAGTGCACTGATCACACCTTCACATTTCGCTAGATGCTTGAACTCCGCCATCCACAGAGAAACCCAACATTTGTTGTCTTCTTAGATATTAGAGAGACATTCGATTCGGTTGACACAGCTGATGTGTGCTGTTAAATGTGCGCACGCAGATAACACATGCATACGTCATTTGTGGTGTCAGCTTTATCTCAGTCTTTCTGAGAAAAGCCGAGTGTACAACGTCATTATACGACTCGGAAACTTGGTCCATTCGCTCGAGGGTAATTCGTAGTCTTCGATCATTGGTTTCTTCAAAGCAGTAACAGCATGTGGTGGGAACACTGTGTCAGCGATGACGAGGTTCGCCGATGTGTCTCCAGAACGGATAACCCCTGTCGACCCTTAGGCGTACCTATCTTGCCTCACAAATCTCGTTTTCTTGACCACCTCATACGAATGCCATCCCACAGTCTGCCACGTCATGTCTTGTTTGTGATTGGTGAGTTAAACTGAAGATGACAATCCGGTGATCAGCGCATGGCGTGGGTTGGGGTTATGAAGACAATCACAGTGAAGCTTGTCTTTGTGGGACGCTCCTGGCTTCCTGGCTGAGGTGCGAATTCAATGGCGTTCCGTGTGCATCATTTTAAATATTTAGTCTTCTTCACCCTTCAACACTTGTTCCTTCGTTCACCGTGTGCGTTACTTCTTTCTCATATTGTGGCGCGGTTGCCACTCGTTGTGGTTTTACCCAATAACATATATATATATATATACATATATCAAGTCTGAAAAATAGTGTACCGAGAATGGTTTCTAGGCTAGCGATGCACAGTTTTGTCGAAAGGTGTTGAAAGCACTTTTTATATTGTACCGATTAAAAGTGGGATACAGGCTGTGCTGAGTAGGAAGAATTAGACACTTTCAGACAATGCAACCACTCTCATATCATTGTATCAATCAATTCATGATAAAGGCTGTTGAGAGTGTGAGACAAATATCTTCTGGACAGAATATACAAGTGGCCTCGTCTGGCATTATAAACAGCATCCGCATGGATGAACACCTAGATAGGTTGGAGTTCGGCCGTAGACAAGCAGTTAAACCGGGAGTGTTGTACTACGTTTGAGATCGAAGTTAAATGGTCTGTAGTGAAAGCGTCTATTAGCTGCATTGGACAGAGTATGACGTTACCCGATCAAGAGAGAGTGACCATTCGCAAACCACACACAACGAACGCAATTCACTGAATACCGGAACAACAGTGCAAACAATACTGAGCAGGTGTGTTACGAAAACGGGTGTATATACAGAACCATCGAATCAGAGAACAGTTACGTTAATAACGTGAAGATATTATTTTCGAAAATTCATCTTCCTTTTAATTTACTACCATGCGTCAAATTGCTGCACACCGCTCAGTGCAAAACGCTCAGCGTGGTTTCTACTTCCGTACAGTGTGTTTTTGTGGTTCATGCCGAACAGTTACATACGTAACGAACGAACAGTCAGAGGACATATATCATCAGAATTCTTCTAATAATCTATGTGTTTTGAAACTATTTTACTTATCACACCACACACAGGTCAATAAAATCTGTAGGTCGTTACGAAAACTTCTACTACTGAGGCCGTCGAATTGTGATTCATCATGTCCGAATACTATAAAACAGTGAGTTCTCTACATCTATTTGGTCGAAACGGAGAGAAGATATACATCGCGAGGTGTTACCATTTCGATTTACACTCATCAGTCGCCAACGTAAAACTAGCAAATTTTATACAGACTGCACGTAGCTACAACAATTAAGAGAACTAACCACATAGTGCAAATAGTATATTCAATTCCACGGCAAGGAGATTGATTGCATTAGCGCCATATGTACACAAAAACTGTCAGATGTTGTCTGATTGGCATTGTTTTACTAATCGCTAGCAGTTTCGAGTTACGATTATGTAGAAAAATCACGGCCTCCCGGAACGAAAGCAAAAACCAGTCTTCGTTGCACAAAGCAAATCTCGATTTATTGAGTTTCTATTTGTTATTTTATAGACAAGACGTATCAGTAAAATGAAGAAATACAATTGGTGCTGTCGCTTCAGCTTTCCCATTGGTCGGCTCCACTTCGCTAGTAGCTCGTTTGTTTTAACACGTGACGCACTTAAACAGCTTGTTTCAACGCGTGACGCACTTAAACAACTTGTTTTAATCCGACACTCGTTATAGCAAAATCCGACGCTGGAGCAGCGTGCCGTCCTGATTGGTTCCCACGCCGACCTTCCAGTCTGCTCGCTTTGTCGACACTGATTGGCCGTCGTCTTCCGCGAATCCCTGGTTGACTTCGTATCGATGCGTTTGTCCAATTCAACCCCTTTACAGATCACATAACAAAATCATATACGATTTTACGGGGTCAACTCGGTGACCGGTTGCTAAGATGTGTTTGTTGATAGATGAGGCCGGGATCTGCAAGCTTGTTACAGTCAGCAGGTCGTTTAGTCGAGCTTGCATTTGGTCAACCCAAGGGAACAGGCTTCATCATACGCTAATGCAAGCGCCGATCTTGTGGCAGCAGTCGAAATGGTATATTACATGGGAGACAGACTGATCGGTTGAGTATGTAACACCATTATGGAGAACCAAACATCTAGTGCTTAACTGGATGTATAGTTGAGCAACTAGGTAGGTGCATTGTAAAGTCGGCGTCAACTTGTGACTGATGTTGTTTGTCACGTGGTCACCCTTGAATTGGATTTGCTGAACTGTACTCTTTTTCTCTGTAATGCAGCGTGCCACTTATCGATGTTTCTTCTTAATGTGGATATCCACAAACTTTTCTGGATAACCGTTATTCATCAGCGTCTTCCCAATAAACTCTTATTCTCCCTCTAGTTGATCTGAAATGCAAATCATTCTGGTCCTGTGTAATAACGTTTCGACTAACCCTCGTTTATAATCAATGGGTTCGAAGTTGAGAATTGCAATTATTTTCCACTCCATGTTGTTTTTAAGGAACAGATCGTTGTAATGTATGTCGTCTACATGGGAGATTTTTACTAGCCACAGAAACAGTTTGGAGTGAAAACTGTTTTCCACATAAGGTGTGGATCTTGGGATTTGTCAGCGTAAAGTTTATAGATTCAGGGATCTTGACTAAGCTTTAAGAGACGGTCGATAGGGGACAAACGCAGACAGATCCTCAGCCATTTGGGTAACTTCCGTTTGAATGAAACTTAGAAGAGTTACTTCTGTTTGCCATCGGGGTGCACATGTCTGGATATTATTGCAACTATGACTGGCAACAACGGCAGACTCAATTCACTATTCAAAGTGTAATTCAACTGGCACTTCCAGTTTCGTCAGCTGTACTTTCAACTCTCCGTCTCTGTGTTGGTGTCCCACAGGTGAACTTGAATATGCAGTACCCGTTGTTGGATGCTGAGAGAGCTGTGGTGGATGAAGATCATCTTTCCGTTGAGATTTTTTTCAAACATATTTGGTAGGCCAGCTCTCAGTTCATTTTAGAGGTCACCTGAGTAACACTAGAACTGGACACCCCGACGTCATGTCAAACCGTTAACGATCACACAATATCCCCGTAGTGTTTGAATGGAAGAAAATATACGGAAATCAGTCAATCCATAAAAATAGATATGTGGAATCAATATGAAATGTTACGTACGCTCGAACTGGTACGTCCCAAACGAGGTTCCGTTCGCCAGTGATCGAACGTGGTTTTGTCCGAATCTAAGGTGGTGACCAAGGTGACCTTCATATGCGTATAATTATGTAACAAGCCATTTTACTTACAAAAGGAAAGTAGGCGGTGTCTAATGACGAAATTCCGACGAATGTTACGTTATACAGTGGTGTGGTGCAATGAAGTCAGTTAGTTGAAGTCTTGCAGTTGATGCGATGAGGTAAGCATAGCAATCTCAGTGTGCAAGCTAAAATAACTGCTGTAAATGCATACATTCAATGTAAACTCCACATCTGGAAGTTGGTAGTGTTACATTTAACGGTCCGCTTCATCTGTCCTGAGGTGATATTTTTGTTGTCAAGCTAGAAATGCAAATTACGGACAGACTAAACAGTCTGATACATTACAGCTGATATGTGGATAATATTCACTTACTGACTAATGATCAGCTGACTGTCATTGATTTATCTGAACAAATGAACGATTTACATGGTGTGCCTTGGAACGTGAAGCCAACCATCGACTGCTGTTCCTAGTCATTAAAAGGATTTGTAGAAGGGATAGATTAATTTAACGCATCATCCATGAAAGGGATAGGTGAGCCGGCTAATACCTTAATTTTGTCCACATATACTTACGCACGTACGGAAGAGGATTGAAGGGTGCAATATTTGACTAGGAAAGAGAGGTTTATACACGTTGTACAGTAAAGGACGAACTGTGATATTTTGGTCATATTTATCGTGATAATAAAAACCCGAAATGTGTTGTGAAGATGTCCATTGCGATTACTATTCAAGTTAGCCGACTACCAACTGCTCCTCAGAAATCTGTACTTTTGCAACTGCTATTCAGAAGGGAAAATATGTGTCAGATCATTGAACGATGTTCGAGGTCTCCTATTAAGGCGTTCACGGCTGCAAGGTCAGTGACAATTAATGAAACTTCTCATTCCCACACCGCCAGTCAAGCACGCAGAATCTCCGTTTATAAAATGGGACGTCATTTTGGAAAACAATTTTGGATGTAGATTATCCTATATTTACAGAACTGAACATCAAATTGAACCGAAAAATTGTGATTTTTGTTTCCGTTTTGTTGAAATTCAGAGTGTTACCGTATGCAGTTACTAGTACGCAACAAAATTTGTCAGAGTCAAAATCAGGTAGTGTCAGTCCTCTGTGTTCACTGTTCAGATCCTCGACGGGAAATGGTTTCAAATGGTCTGAATTGATGAAACTTCTTGTTTGAATATGACATTGTGCTTGGAACGACTCCCTAGTTTGTAGTAGTTATGGGGCACTACATATCTCTTGGGGTCCTATGTAAGTATATGTCTTCTGAACATTATGCTGCATACGTGATCTTTTATGATACAGACAGCAAACAGTGAACTATAGATTGAACATCACCCAGAATTGATCGCAACTGTCGCATTCCCATAGACTATCCAATCGGCTCCTTTCGAAAAGAAACACTAGACTCGAATTTCGCCCTCAGTAGAGCTCGTCATTAGTGCATATAATCGTCACTGCCTGGACGTGAACTATGGACACGCTGTTCATGAGGTAACCGTGTTTACCACTGCGCCATTGACCTCACATTAGGCACGACCGAATTATCATCACATGTGAACACTCAACTACTTTCGTTTGTGACTAATGCTCAGCATGCCCGATCGCCTCCAGAGGGGACACACAGTAACTGTCTGTTAGTTCCAATCCATCAACCCTCGACTAGGACTTCCGTGCAAGTTCAAATCACACAAATCATTGACGTGTTCAGCGCTATTGCATTACTGATGAGTAGTAGCGGATTTTGGTCTTCATATAGATTGAACATCACCCACAACTGATCGCAGCTGTAGCATTCCCATAGACTATCCAGTCGGCCCACTTCGATCCGGTTTCGAGTTGATCGATATGTGTTAACTCACTCAGTCCCTTAGGCTCAATTAGACTGCAGCTGCGAGATTGAACGTCTGTACATCATGTGAACTGTTCTCATGAGTGCACTTTCTAATGCCCCTCTGTAAAGTGATTCGTTCTCCGTTGGACCCATAAATGTAGAGCCTCTGTGGCCTAATGGACTCGCCTCGTTTTTTCCCAAATAAACGCTGTTGCCACACCCATTCTTCTTCTCCGTTCTGGGGGCAAACGATTAAGCTCGTATTAAGGGACGATCCAATAAACTCACAGCACTTTTGAGTCGTAACTCAAATTCTTTGCGACATCGCTAAAACAAGGATGCTGGGGTGTCATTCGTTAATGGCGACATTCGACGCTGTCAAGCTATTTTTTCATTTCACCGGAGCAAATTTCCAGCAGACTGTCAGACAATAACACTTTCGGAATTCCTTATCGATTGAAATGTTTACGAAATGCATGCATGTTAAATTCAGTAGATGTTGAGGCTATGATAGGCGATTTTAGTCATAGTGAGTGTGAATTGATCGGAACTAAGATATAGTGGTTAGCAAGAACACGTTACCACCTTATGTAGCCGTCTGTCCAAGGTGTTCAATTAATTAGTCTGCTTTTATTTTGCGGAGACGCGAATCACATTAGGTTAGGATGCTCTTGATACCAGAATTCGTCTCCAACACTAGCTTATCTGTCGAGCTAATGGTTTCAATTTCTGCAAGCCTAACTGATCTTCGTTTATATCAATCATAAACGAGTCTCATTGGCTCACAGGAACGGTTGGCTGGGCATAGAACACAAGCCTCAACGGTTGAAAAACTTGGGAATTTGATTGGAAATCTGCTTGAGGAATATGCTTACCAGAACGCTGAACTATTACATAATCGTAAGCTGTCATGATTAGAATCCACCACTGCATCGTTCTCGCTGATGACTTAACGACAGATTTTTGATACCGAATAAACACCGTGAAGTCTAATGAATGATAAACTTTCGAATCTCGCATCAAACAAACATTTGCACAAGGATTTTACTGCCCAGAATACAAATAGTACTTCCTTCCCAGCCTTAATCCATAGCCCATCCAATGTAGTCACTAGATGCACATGTGATCGAAGTCGTAAGTTGAAACATAGAAACTGTTTCGGGGATACACTCATTATTACAGACGACCGATGTACTTTTACCCCATCTTCGTCACCCATTTTTACAACGCTACAGTTAGTGGACTTTATTACAACGGCCTTCCTTCTTAATCACCTCAGAAGTATAAACAATCATTCAGTATAATCGTTCACACTGTCTACATGTACACATACAACGTCTTGATATATTTGTGTGCCACTGGTAAATTAACAACTGGTTCATCAATCGTACCCTGGAATACTTCCGTTGAGAGGTGTAAGCTGAAGGGTAGGAAATTGTTAGAAAGTTATGCTAAAGATGTACTGAATTGTTGCGAGCGCTTCCAGCATCGGTTAGGAAGCCTCTTTTAAGTCCACTCTGGAAGATACTATACAACGTTGCAGGGATGTAATAAATTCATCTAGCCTCACAGCATCGACTTCAAAATTTAAACTTTGGTCACCTCATGTTCTAATTGGAGTACCATCTTCCTTTATGGCCACAGCCACTAGAGTGGCTTATATAAATGAGTTAGTTTGCGTGACCGTGTCATTTTCCTTCAGCCTGTGGAGGACGCTGTGCATCTATCCTTTCAGTACACAGAGTATTATTCAATGTTTAAGAAACACAAACCAGTCATGCTGGCTATGCGTTCATCCCTCATATACCACGCGGGAAACGTGCTGCCAAGTTCCGTAGTTAAGTTCGATACACTTCTTTCGAATTACTCTTGTCCATATCTGTTTGTGGAGCAGTATAATTGCGTTTCAACACAGTCAACTTCAGGATGATCGGGCTTGTTTTTAATACCGAGACCCGCACTTAAATCAGCCCATTATAAATATCGATCACCAGTATGTCGATCTCGTGTAGAACAGACGAATGGTGACCAGTCACTTCATGTACTTCAATCGCTGTTGATTTCAGCTGAATATAACAAGTCAGGCGAATAATGGATGGACTACACTACGTAGTCACGCTGGATTTATATTCAAGTTCCGACTGGAATATTGGAGCACTTACCAATAAATCGTTTAGCCTTGGAATTCACTTACAACTTACAAATAAAAGTTGATGGCTCAATGACACTTTTCTCTCCGATTTGACTCAGGTCACCTTTCTGTCTTTTGCATACACTTTTAAGAAGAACAGATTTATCATATAAGTCATATATAGCATTACGTAATCGACAAGATGATCGTATGAGTACGTTGAACAAGTAAAGCTATTGTTCATCTTTATTCAACCAGGTTTTCTGGTTAGTAATTTAGGAGACTGAAAACTTGCTCACCGATTGAAATCACGCAGTAGTGTGCAGCTTGGTCTATTGGAACAAGATGACATCCGGATCACCAGTGATGACAATCACATTACTCTTTTATTCGAAAGTGCGCCGGACTTGTTGGAAATCCATGTATTGTTTGATCAACAATTTCAGTTGAATATCTATACTACTGATACCAATAATCAGTAGGTCACTTAAATGTTCCTACAAGTTGTTAGTTATTTGGCGAGATATGCATATCGCCGCTGCGTCCTATTTGGATGACAATGATGAGTACAGCGTTTTCACTACCGGCCTTATTCTATCTTTCTTGTATGCTACTGCATTACCGCAGAAACTATTGAGTCATTTAAATGCAGTTCTATTGTGTCTTCAGTGCAAATAATTTTTTGCTCTGTTTGTCAAGCTACATGCAAGTCTACACTGAAAACAAAACTGTATATAGCTATGGACATGTTGACATTGACCACTTCGGGTTATCTACCTAAGCGTGCTTCGTTGTACTAACCTATCTGATCTGCGTGTCAGTGCCACATCATGAGAATACAATAACTCATTAAATCCTTTTTCGGGGTCAATGTAATGTTGCTGCGAACTTTCTTTAAAAATGCCATCAGCTTCTAGGTGTTATTCAAACGGTTCACTATTCAGAAAATACCGTATACATACCTTCAATACTACCTTATTTTCAGTAAATTCACTCAGGCTGTTTTCTCTCGGGAATGTTCACAAGGGTATCAACGAACATCAGGTTCAACGGGAAGCCAAAATCGACTCCATCAGATTGGCGATAAAATAATCATCCAAATCAGGTAGAACGTTGTTTGTATAGAACGACAGTCACTTCTCAAAGGTGCCTACAAGCGAGCCGAATCTAATCTGGTATTTCTTCTGTTGTAAGGCATCTGTAAATCGCCCTGTT
Source organism: Paragonimus skrjabini miyazakii (assembly GCA_014338405.1). NCBI lineage: Eukaryota > Metazoa > Platyhelminthes > Trematoda > Plagiorchiida > Troglotrematidae > Paragonimus > Paragonimus skrjabini miyazakii. The sequence goes on along the minus strand of JTDE01000183.1, from coordinate 17,316 downwards.
CTTTCCAATGCAATCACCAGCATAAGAACACTTCACACTGGACATCATACTCGTATATATCCAATAACTCTGGCGCAGATTGTCCATTCAACAGTAAAGGGGTTACAGTTGCTGATCTGATTTGATGAATTGTTCCAAATGTCACATTACTGAGTTTCATTCGGGTTGGGCTGCATGAATTGAGTAAACGTATGCAGAGTTCTGTATAAAAACTTGTTTGTTCCGCCCGTTTTGACAAGCCATGTCATCAATGGATTGTGTAACCAGAACTACCCACAGACTGTCGTGAACAGTTGTCCAGGATTCCGCCAGAAGGCATTTTCTTAACTTATATATGTGCGCTTGCAAACCGATTTATCTCGTCGTTAACTTACGGTAAACTGTTATTCCTATCAAGATTATCCCTGCCCTATACAGGGCACTATCGCACACCATGAATATCACGACAGGCGTTTGGTTAACACGTTTGACCCAGCTGCTACCTCTCGCACCAATACCAGGCAACGCTATGTTTCGGTGTTCCATTTATAACTTCATACTACACGTTACATGGTAGTGGTCAAAATTTGAATGCGGAAGTTTAGTTCTCATTTAAAGTTCAACTGTTGAGATTGATAAGATGGTAATCACTGAGCTCTCAAAAAGACCCCATAGCATATCAAATTTACATTTTGCATAGCTTGTGGAACAAACACTAATTCGGTCAAAAAAGGGTCGTTCTGAGCGGTACCACACTTTGGAATAGAATATATCAGGGTCATATGTTTGATACACATCACGTGAAACGTACAAAGTTAGCTATCTAAAACAGTCAGAAGAAGCTTATTGGTTTGTACCAAAAAAAATCAAACATATAACCATGAGTTACCGGTGTGTCTATATCAAGATCGATTTATGTGCGAGTACCATGACCAACACTTATGTTTTGATTCCATGCCTGCTACTCGGATTCTGTGTAGTCAGTGGGGTAATGTCGCCGACTGTGGGTGCTGCACGGAAACTCAAATTGCAAGATGACAACTCAACGCAAGTTGAGATCATAAGGAAATGGAGTACTGATAATGGTACGCCTAGTTATAAGTTTGCTCGAACAATAATGGCCAAAAGTAAGTTGCATTTGGATCAATTACGTTACGTGCTAACTTATACACACGTGTTTGAAATAATCACCACATTCGTCCGAAAACTAAGCTAATAAATTGATTTGGTGAACAGTTTTGAGGTCTTTAATGGTTATATTTGTTTGTAACTACTAAAAGGCTGACAATTAGATGTTGTTTGTAATTAAGTTGTTCGACAATCTTTCCTTTGGCCGGACCACGATGTCTTCAAGTTTGTCACATTTTTCTAGTGGCCATTGCGAGTGGCGGGTTCGAAATGGCAGTGAATAAACCGACTTCATTAGGGTTCAAAACCATTGAGTAGATAACTAGGTGAAAGTAAGTTGGGGAAGCGGTAACAGCATTAAGATAACCGTGCTAGATAATACTGCTGTTCTCATAATGCCGAAATGCAGGTAGTTATGTGACTAATAGAATGCTTGACGTATCTGGAATGAATAGTTGCCGAGAAAATGAGTACGTGAATGGCCACATGGATAAGTCTAAAACTTGCCAAATCGTTAAATTCACACGCAGCTGCTGCTTAGATGAATGCTATTACTGAGCCATCAGTTTCTACGAGACCTTGTGAGAAAGCGAAAACTATGGGAGCTGTTCAATGACTTTTTGTTTTAACTTATCTTGCAGAATTGTATCAGTATGCTATAAACTATTGTTCAGTTCGATTCCCAGTCTGCACAAATTGTCACATTTACGTTCAACAGCTTATAACTGGAACACACAAAAACTTCGATTCGATTTACGGAAAATGATGAGAAAATCAGAAATCCTACATCTAGTCGATGTTCACTTCTACTAGCCCGGATGTGTAGAAGTGAACTGTGCAAACGGTTCACAGATAATCAATGTATGTTTCCCATAATATATGTGATTGATCACTGTTGAAAATCAACCAAAGCAAACGGCTAAACTTAGCCAAAATCCAAAAGATGATGTAATTATGGAATTGTATTAAATTTTGAGCTATTTGTAATTTTCAGTGGTATTCCTTCTAGACATTTTACATAAGCTGACGCACGCTTCCAATGATGATTAGAGCACGTTCAGGGATAGATGGAATTTGTTTTTCTCTTATGGCTGCTTTGTTCATGTTTTCCATATCACCAACACCGGAATTCGCCTAATTGTTAGGTCTCTCTAGGCATAGAATACTACCATCCAGAATGTGGACTCATTTAAAGAACATATATTGGAACACAAAAATATTGTCAATTGTTGTGTGTAGTTGCTATCTGGAAGTAATCTAAAGAGTGATTTATCATTTTTTGAGATGATCGGGATGATTGACTAGCAGAACACATTTACAATGTCCGATGGACAAAACCAAGCTCGGCTGATCCATTGAGGACCACAAGAATTGCACGTGATTTTTAGTGCGCCTGTAACAATCCTCAATGGATGTCCGTTTGGTTGACCCTGTATACTTGTAGTAACCTTTCGATCTCCTTCCAGCAAACTCCTATTGCTCAGCTTCCTCACCACGGCAGTGCACACTTACGAGTGGATAAAGTTGGATTCCTCCACATCTCTTTTTCCAAGTTGATACTCCATTTACCCTAATTTTCGGGAACCTAGATTGTGTTTGCTAAACGTTGAAGTGCTGATCAGAATTCAAATGAGGAGTAACGCGGATTATTTTTTAATATCAGTTCTATTTTATTGCTGCCGTCCCCTAGACTTTCTTGTTGACTGCCTCGGAGCATACTCTACCTGATAGGTCATGCTCTGTCTATCGACTTACCAACCAAGTCCATTTCCAAACCCCAATGCTAAACACTCATTGGATACGATCATTGGTTAAGCCATCTCT
>JTDE01000182.1:233777-247210 GCA_014338405.1 Paragonimus skrjabini miyazakii | reverse complement strand
GCGGATCCGAGTTCAGATCAAGACTTGACGGTGGCAAACAAGGCCTTCCTAGAAGCGGAACGCTTAAACCTGCTGAATCAACGAAGAAGTCCTATTTTGGCTGAACAGTGGGAACAGACCCCTTGGATTCCTAATGTAACTCAGCGGTGCGGTTTAATTGGCATCAAGTTGGGCATGTACCCGTTGTGGACTAAGACAGGCAAAAAACTGGATTGTACTATTTTCCAGGTGATTACCTATAGGCAGTTTGGTGTTTTTTGTTGTTAAAGAATGAATTGTATTCTATACCTTATGTTTTGCGGTCGACTTACCTAAATAAGCTATACGTTTACTGAAAAGTTTATCGCATACTGTATGTACTCACTTAATCTAAGAACTGAAATTCTCGCTTGTGAATTGAATGTTGGCCACTACACTGGAGACATTATATCAGACTCGTTGATTACTCTGTGTGCGAATCTCCAGACATGGTCGTCTCGTTTTTTATTATCGCCACTTAAACATTAACCGATTTATGATCCAGTAGAATCTAAACCAATCGTCTGTTATTGCACCACCTTGTTAAAGCGCCGTTCTCACAGTGGTAAAACACGCAAACTAGTCCTGCTAAAAACACCAAGCAGTAACCATAATTTATGCAAAAATCAAGCTCTGACTTTGGTGTCTTAAATCTTCGTGTCCGCATCTTGCACTGGCCAATACCCCACCGTTTCAAGCCTAACTCAGGTCGTGCGTGAAGCGTACGGCGCGGCAAGCGTGGGGCCATCATTCGAAAAACATGTCCGTGCCATTGAAACCTGTATGATATGATCGACACACGCATCGGCACGTTAAACGTGTCTATTTCAGAAGCACGCCAACGAACCGTGTCATTATTTATGGTGCGTTAATAGTACGCACGTGCAGTACCACGCAATGAGATTGCGCTTATTGGGAACGTCGCACTCGCACCGCAGTTGGTGTAGATTTGTGTACCTCCCAGGGTTTTCTATTCAACTACTGATCTCGTCGGTCAATCCATCAAAGCTGTTACAGCTACCTGTGTAACTAAACCCTTCGACTACTTGTAACGTTAGTGAGAGCAGACAGTCGATCACCAGTTTTTGAATGGTAAATTGCACTTTGTTGAAGCAGAGCTCAGGCTGAAGCGGCGATCCATGTAGTCGTTCGAGTGCGTTTTGCCCCGTCTTTATTATATCAAAGTCTGGAACGATATCACCAACATACTTTTGGTTCTGAAGTCGGTCGCCTGGGAGTATTTCCACACATCCGTCAGCGGTTGGTCAAAACGCTCTCTTCGATTTCGACACCAACAACTCATATTCGCCTGTGATGCTAAAAGACAGTTGTACTTCAGCGTGTGCCGCCACTCTACCTAAAATCTAACAGTGGTGTGCTTTCAGTATACTGACAGTATTTAGGCTTACCTTTCTTACACCGGGCGATCTTAGAATGCTACTGGATCGGCTGAGTTACCATCAACCGTGGTGTGGATAATTTTTCGCGGCATCGGTGGCGCTTGCATATAGCCTGAATGGGACCACTAGGTGGTCGCATGCTACAATAGACAGACGGACAAAAACCAACTCGTCAAACCATGAATGTTAATTGTTAGCTTGGATGAAACGTCCTACGGTCAGACGGCCTGCACTCATTCAGTTCACTCACGGTTTGATGCACTGATTTAACGTATGCGGTCAATTAACCGAGGCAATTACCTGACTGTTCCAAGAGCCTTGTCATGCTTCTGGCGGCATAAACAAGAAGTCTTGAACTACTTCATTAAACTTCAACGAGTGACTGGCTACATTCAGCACCGGACTGCTTCGTCCGGAAATAGATGTCATTTTGTTTTACATTCCAAGCTGTCACCTAGAATATGTAGAGTACATCGAAGTCAAGCAACTTTCCCTCCGCTCAGCTCACATTTAACCGTGCAGTTGTCAACGACTTCAAATTACCACATTGTATGCATTTTTCCGGATGTGTTGCCGAGACAGTTAATACGAACGTACCTCCCGGGATCCTTGATAACAATATACGTGTCCTAATCGCGCGCTACCGATTAAGGGAGGCTGTGCATGTACTCGAGTGTTCTAAAGCTTCAAGATGCTTTGCATGCTATGAAAACCCGTTTGTGGTGAAACTTTTGATAGAGAAAACGAAAGTATGTAACTGGCCGATATTTATGTTTGTACTTCTAACCAGACCATATCGTGGCATTAAGAGGGTTCTCGAGCGTCGATGAGCATGCGCCTCCCAGAGAAGAATTGCCGGACGGCTGGGATGCTGCTATCGTTTTAGCATTTATTAGTTTAGCTAATCCAGAAGCTCCAGGCAGAGAAGAAAATTTTTTTTATCGCCGAACCATAAAGATAACTAAGAATGATTTCCTTTCCTTTATCTCTGAACACTACTTGCAGAACTGATGATCACTTGAATGTGGGGGTTTCAGCTTGTGTATTCGAACATTTGACTTTGTGAGTCCCACCAAACGTAACATTGATCAGCGTTGGATGTCCGGTCCACATAGAGATTCAGAGATAAAGAAGAAACGGGAGATTGAACCTAATACTAAAATCTGGCAGCTGAATAAATAATGGCTGCGTGTAGTTTTCCTTTAGAATGTTTTCGGATTTTTGTTGAAATTTTTTCTTGTTAATCGATGAGTCTTAATCTCCAGGATGTTTATCCTTTCTAGTATTGCTTATGGAGGCGTTTTAAAGGGAGTCGGTCGATTTCCCACGGTTTTCCTTCCGAATATCATCCTATTTTGTTGTCTTCTCTTCATTCTTGTTTCGATCTTTGCAGATTCCAGACAATCATGCCCTGCGGTATGTGCCACCCTCAGACATCGATCAGTATTTGAGTCTTCGGTCCCCTCGAGGTTACTGGTTCAATAATAACTCTATCCCCTCATGGATTGCACAGCGCCGGTGGGGCCTGCAACTTGTCGGCGCGGTGAATGCTGATCCTTTAGAATTCACTGCGGCTTGGTGTGGTTTGTTCAACGAAGCCGGAGTGCCGCCAAAACGCAAAATTTCTCGTTTCCTTGTCAGCACGGATGCGGCTTTAAAGCCAGGTAACTCACTGACTATTATGCGATTGCATACGAATGGTCCACCGATGTATACTGGATCAAAAACATAGTTTAAATCACGCCCACAGTGTTGTAACCCTCACCTGAGTTTACTGGACAAATCCTAGCTGACTGTTTACTTAGTTTTGTGAATCGTACGTGTGACAATCACAACATTTGTGCCAAGTAGTTACACTCAGTCCACATCCGTAACTGTTGATAACAGTAACCGGGCGTTCGCTGATCAAACGTGCAGGATTTATCGACTTGAGCATGTGAACTGCCGCCTTTGTTGACAAAATCACAGATCTCTGTCGAAGCGTGTCACGGCAACAATCAACTATCTCCTACTTATGCAACATTCTATGTGCGTTTACCTTCTAATTCTTTTATTTGATCGTAAGTCTATCCGTCCTCGTCACCAGTTTGATGAAATTTGTGCTTCTTATTGACATGATTCCTGATTCACAAATAACAACAATAGACAAATGGAAGCTGGTAAGTAGTGGCATTTTACACTGATTTTTCGATGTTACCTGAAAGTACCCGGGAATATTTATGAGACCAATGGTCTACGGTCTTCGTCAAGTCCGTCATTTGTTACAAATGTTATATTGCATGGGACGATATGTTTTGTACGTGAACTGGCTGACAGCACAAGTTTTTTGTACTGTAGACGTGGGATTTATTGAAACTGTTCTTGATAACGTGCATGGAAATCGTTAGCTTTTATTTTAAAACCTCCTGTTAACAGCCAATCAGTGAACTAGGTGTGGGGAATGTGCTTACAGTGTTTTTCATGCCGATGTTTGGAAGCCGATTGACCACTGAAATTCCGGCGATATCACTGTTTAAACGTTATGTGAATGGTTTCACCGGAATATCTACAAATAATTGATAATATGTTAGAGGGAATGAACAGTTATCATGCCATTTTGAAGGTTATCTAGGAACTGGAAAAGAAAGGCTGTTTCTCACCGCTTATAACATTTTCAACACCCACATAGATGGCTGATCAGTAACATTATCCGTGAAACAGTTAGGCGGATTGATCCTGTGTCCATTTCCGACTAGGTGACATGAGATCGATGGCACAGACGACTGATCACGAGCTATGAGTTGTGTCAGTTACGGTGATCCTTGTTGGGCTAGCTGTCATGGGGGCAGCCAAATTTCTTTCCGTTCTGCTCAGACAACTGGCAGCACAATTAGCTTATGCGTATCAATAACCAATCTGAGCTGACCAGTTTTTCAACTTATCAACTTTTCGTCAATGGAATGCACGCGAGTATTTGTCTAAATACTATTTGCACGTGCTAGATGTATTTTTTCCGTTGGACAACCTATCCGATGGATTTTGATTGCTCTCAGGGTGGTTGTAGGATTTTTAATATACGATGCGATTCATTGGTAGACAACATCAGCGACGGATAGCAGCAGACAAAATCACCTGGCTTAGAATGAGGAAGATTATCATTGAACTGTCACTGGAAAGTGCTACTTTTTTTGCTTTGAGTCTCAGAGCATCCGATCACATCTGTTGAACTGTTAATTTATACAATCGAAATCGTAATCATTTCGTTTGTTGGGATCAACCCACACTGTATTTGTCAATTTATATACAAGTGCGGTGAAAGTTTCATTAATGATCCGTTAGATCCGTAAGCTTTAGTTGAAGGGCCATTTGCCAAAAGAGTTTCAGAACATGACTATACAGTTTAACTTCTCCCGGATGCACGCACATTTCTAGCTTCATTACTTCGCAGACACAGGTTATCAGATTAATTTTCACTTGGCATTTGAGGTTATAGTGCGCTATGCCAATCTGCGCTTGCCACGTCTCGCTAAGGCAGTCGCAAGTATATGTAAGTTTTGGACTTTTGTGGATCCAGTAGTTTAGTGCACGCGTCTTACAACCTGTTGCTGTGTTTTTCCTTCTTTCATCATGCCCTGCTAGTTTCACATATGCGTCCCAGGTTACTGTCATCTTGTACCGATGAGTGGATAGGAAATGTTAACATCTACCAGCCTCTTTTTTACTGTCAGAATTTGAGTTTAGATGATTGTTTCAGATATCCTTGCTGATGATATACACAAATAGAAAATTGAAAGCCATAAAACAAACAAGGTTAATGGAAAATAGTTGATAAACCGAGAGGTACATTGATAACAAGGCAGATATAGAACATTTGTTGTCATTTTTAACACTACAGACGATTTTGAATTTTTGTGGTCATATGTTTGTTTGCTATTTTTATTTCTTCTTGGAAGTGAAGTTAAAGACGGCCAAGGTAACAAACATAACATTGTCTTCGGCATTTAGTTGCATTCTCCAGTGTCTCTAGTCAGCGACGCTGTCGGGCCTCATATGGGAAGTCGTGTGGAGCCAACTGGGGCTAAACTTGGTGCTAGTTTCTTCACAAAATGACGCTAGGTTGTGACATACTCACCGTGTTATTTCTCTCAATACCATTCAGACTGCAAACAGGACGCAGTGTGAAGTGTTAGACAAGACTATAAGCTCATTCGGGAAGTATTATTCGAAAGTATTGTACAACGGCCGTTTATTATGATGCTAGCCGGTTATAGTTGCCAGAGGCTTTGGAGGTGACATGGCGGAGTCAGGGTGGAGGCAATTGGTCGCACTATTTGCTTACTTGTTACACTGTTCAAGTTTTACGAGTTGCTAATCCTTCGTGAACGTACACTTAGTTTAGTCCTTGAGGATAAGTCCCAATGAAATCGTTATTAACTTTCTAATAAGAATGCAAACACCTCAACTCTGGAAACATTCTTTCAGAACGGTATAACAATATTGACGCTCTGATAACTAAATTTACAATGGCAGATTTTGTATCAATCCACACCGGCTGTTTTTCTCTGGTTGTCTGTCCGTCGGTCATAAGCCGTTACTTCAATCGAACTTTCCGCTCGAATCACGATTCATGTACAAAGTTTCTGTAGGCTCAAAAGAATTTAGCGTCTATTTTGAAACAGACAGTAGATTTGAAGTTTGTGGTGACACGAACCTGATCATCGATCAGTCGCCAACAGACATACAAAGTACACGTAACATTTTGTATCCGGTAAACTGCGGGTAGCCAGCCATTGTAGCCTTGGTTGATGACGAAACATTGGTCATCAATGGAATTACTAAGAATTCTCTCATTTATTTTGGCTACCGTAACACTCAGTTTCTGTGGGTTCCATACAACTTCAGGATATCCGACTGCATGCAGATAACAGACTGCTGAAACCTAAGGTACTTCAGATACAATCCTTTCTCCCTCTCTCCACTCACTGTTGGGGAAAGTCTATTTTCCCCAAAAATGATTTATTTTTCGAGATATTATCGAAAAATAAATTGTGATTTTGAACTTTACTTTTTCGCGCCACAACGTGCCAAAACTCAATTTTGGCGCACGTTTCCTCGGCGTCTATGATTGGCCCATTCCACTTTTAATGCATCAATTCAAGTGGGATTCTTCAAGGCCATCAAAACACTATATATATGCAGACGTTCGTCTGCATTGTTACCTTTGGTTTGAGAGCAAATACATTCTCAGCTAAGGTCACGGTCTTCTGTGTTATTCTGGGGTTTCCGGGTATTGCTAGGCTCTGTGCTACGTTTCGTGATTCGTATTGTCGTGCGCTAGACATTTGGTGATTATCATTGACCACGAGGGTCATAACACTCACAATACATCTATTTGCGTCTGTTGGTTGTATGCCATAATGTTGCTTATCCTCCTGTGAATCATCAGTGCTGCGTTGTCCATTTAAAGGTTCCAGCTGTTAGTACGCTACCAAGCATTTTCCATCTTGTGACCGATTAGCTCGCGTGTGAGCTGCACATTGTCAGACTGCCATACTCTAGTTAAGTTTAATATTCTAGGTAGTGGGGGTCCAAACCTACAACTATATCTGATTTGTAGCAGAAATCGGTGCAAATGAGGTGTACTAATCTCATATGAAGGCACTCAAATTAGGATAACAGTCGAGGTTTGAACTCGGGAGTCGATGTCATTGGTGACTTACAATCTTCATGTTCGTGCATTCTGTCTGATTTCGATCCTAAGACATAATCCGTATAACCCTACGACAAGCGCAGAACATTACTTTATACAACTATTTTTTTAAATTTTCATAGGAACTCCGTTAAGTGTACATCATTTCCGAGTCGGGGATCACGTGGATGTGACCGCACGAACGTGAGTGATTTTGAAGTTTTGTTTGTGACGTACTTGCTTATACATCGATACTATGTCATTTACAACTTGGTTGTCTGTTTATTTATTAAAATGATGTAAACATGTTGAGCATTTGCGTTTGGCCGTAATAGGGTCAGCAACACTTGGTAAACGTGATGGACATATCTCCCGTCAAAAGGTGTTGATTGACCGTAGGGCACTCATCAATGTTTCCACATAGTACGTGCTGCATCAACTAAGCTATGAAGCCACTATTCGGGCCTGCAGATGTCACATTCTGATTGCACTTAGTGTCCATCAGATGTATTGGTTTTGGATCGGCGAATCTTAGCCGTGCACTCCAAATGTGTACTTAACATAAGGATGGAATACTGAAAGGGTTGTCCATTTGTCTTAGTATGCTGACCAGTTGTCGGACAGCCAATCAGCTTTCGTGGAACGCTTCCCAAGGGTTGTTGACGCCCTTGTTTTTCCCTAGATCATTAGTAACCTATAAATACGCAATTTCGGATGCAGGGAACAAACTCTCTTTTCGCGCATTTTTTGGTCCTATGGGTATTTTCGGAATTCAAAATTCCAGCGTTCAGGCAATAGAAGTTCTTGTCTTGAAACATTGAGTTCCTTTTAACCATTTGAATAGATGATGATAGTTGATTTTCTTTTTGCTCAGACCTCCGATATACATTTATAATCTACTGCTCCAAAAATGCAGGAACTCCCCGAATTCTATTGGCACATCTGGGTGATACTCAGCGGATTAGTCTACTGTTGCGCATACAATCCAGCCGAACATCAACGGTATGCTAAGGTCATGTTGCTCAAAATTCTCGTGGTTTCACTTTCGACAACAGTGTCAAGTGTTGTTGACGAACAGTCATCACCGTTCAACATCCGGTATTGACGTTTCAAACTAGTCAAAAGCGTAGCCGACGACCTTACGGGAATTACCAATCGTGAATGCAAACGATTCCACCTACGTTAAGTGACGGGCAATCAGTCCAAGTGTTTGATTTTATACCGTGGTCTCCTTTCTTCTGTTGGTACGGTTGAAGGCATCTGTTTCGGATTAGCCTGTCACGGTGACCGAAGTCAAAGGATGCCTGCGTCTAGCTACCACCACAATTAGCTTGCACTACGCCGCTTGCGGTTCCATTCACACGTCACGTATCCAGTGTAAACCTGAAGGAATGTGACGACCCGGAGTTGTGTGAGTGAGGCCTTCGTGTCCATATGGCCAATGCTGTTTAGCCAATTAATTGACTGGCACAAAACTGTCTTTCAGAAACTAAATAAACTCCTAGGATAAAATCTATACTGGACAGAAAGGTACTGAACATATAATGCAAGGAGTAGTTCAATACAGGAGGACATACGATTGCACTCTAGAGGGGATAAAGAAAAGAAACACAATTCATGGATGGGCTGAAGAACGAATAAAACATTCACTGTACAGTACACAAACAAAGTTAAAGAAAAGGAAAGGTAGAAGGCCACAATGATCCAGGTTTTTGTAAAGAGGAGTGGGTGAGTTGCCAAACGACGGTGGTCGTTGGTCGATACGAGCGAAAAACGGATATAACTGGTATAATATGTTTGAGCCTAACATACTCGTTGTCTCTCCGCCGACTGGCACCACAGATTCGAAAAACTCCAACTTTGAAATCCTTGTGCAGAATGCTGCGGAAGTTTTTGCCGGTTTCAGTGACTCCATAGCCACGTGTACATGCGGAATTCTCAGGATTACCCGATAAAGAAAATTTTCTTATCATCGTAGATGCCTACATTACTTCTCATGCTGCGGAACTTAATATCGGAGGTCACCATCCACAAAAACTGTTCAGCCACCCTGAGCTCCCAGGCACCCTGGCGACAAATTGCAGCGCATAACTCCACCAGATTTTATCGCAGAAGTAGTATCAATCACGTTCGATAGCCACTCCGCCATCCGAAGTCTAGCAGCCAGATAGAGCGGCTTATGGACGCTTTCAGACAGGCAGTGGAACGATCTGAAGGAAGAGGATTGCATCCGCGATCCTAGAAATCTTCCTGACGTGTTACAAAGCAACGGTGAGTTGTTAGTCATCGAACTGTGGAGTGTCCGCAAATGTTTTGTTTGGTAGGTAACTTTGAACATCCTCAAATGTTATATTCATCAGCGTCTGGCAGGAGCGAGGAGATTCCAAAGGACGAGATGGGAGATCACGGACATTCCAACTTACGAACTCTGTAATTAATCTACAGGGTAGGAAAAATGTGATCTACAAAATCAAAGTTTCACGCAGATTTGAGTATGCCACACAGACTAACCAAAATCATCTGGTTGTTCGAATGAGATGCGCTCGGAGCAACTACTATCCCGGAATATTCCGGTGAACACATTTGGTCTTCAGGAGCAGCACGGCAGTCCGATGCTAGTGAGGGCGATCGAATGCCGACTACGATATCTTCTGCCAAGGCGTTGATCGGATCGTGCGCGAACGCCCACTTGACCTTTCCGAATTAACCTCAAGTTTGAGGCGTATGACAGCCACCTTCGAAGAGGAGATGGGCGAGTCGTTGCTTCGGATTGGAAATCTGAAGTCAAAACTGGAATGCAGTGTTCCAAACCGTGACTTTTTGTCCATGTTCATCGATTGGGTGTCTACCGGCTGGTCAAATTACAGGGAGTGTTTCCCAAAAGTTATTGACGGTCCATTTTCTACTTAAGGTCACAAGTGACCTATAATTGCGAAACCATTGCACATCAATTTCAGACGCAGTGAGTACCGTACCTTTGCGCAGTTTTCGTTCTGGTGCTTTCGGTTGAGGATATTGATACTTGAAGATTCGAGCGTTCGGACAGAAAGAGTTTCGTTCCGAACGGTTGACTTATCGCTACGGCTTTGCTCATACAAGCCGCCATGACGGGGTCATATAGAACAGCCAACACTGGTGCCCATCAACGGTACTACTGAACAACGGAGTTGTTTTACCCACGGGCAATATAGCAGATGTGTTTATCGTATGGAATCGAATTCTGCAGGATCTCTAGACTTCGGCTGGATGCTAACCATTAGTTGTAAGTGATTTACGAAGTCGCAACCGTCATATTTGAACTCGATTACTCATCTGTCTCTCAGTGTCATGGAATCCACCAAATCGCTCGTTAGTGATATTTTATCAAGCGGTTAAAGCAGGTATGGAGATGTCTGTAGTTCTTCGAATCATTTCATCAATGTGACTACAAACGTGTATAATGTTCAGTTCAGCGAAACTGTGAAAGACCGGTAGGATTGTGTGAGAATCAGTAAGGCAAACAATTGCTGATATTCGCCATAAGTCACTTAAACGAGTGTATGAAGTTGAGTACAACAGCATTTTGCGTCTGGTTTGCATCTTCTAGGCGAATGCTTATTGCCCTTGTGTGTTTGTTTAAACACGTGCACTCAATTACCCCCTAGTTTGTGTAACATTTATTGATTCGTTTATTTCACCTCATGCATCTCGCAGCATCAATCACGGGTTTCAAGGAGTCATCGAACGATGGGGCATGAAGGGTGGTCCAGCCGGTCACGGCTCCACCAAATTTCACCGCAAAATGGGAAGCGCTGCTGGGGCAGGAGTAAGTTATTTTCAGCTGTTTTTATAAAAAACTATCTCCTATCCATCGCTTGCGCTAGGTTCTCAGGGGGCTCAGGTAATGGTGCGGAACACGACATAACACTGTGTCCCCACAGATGGGTGGTTTGCCAAATCTCTGCCAACTGTTTTCCTTACCAAATGAGTATCGACTTCAACCTACACCGAAGTCTCAGAGTATTATGGTGTTTAGAAGACAATGCCAGTCACTTTCGTGAATTTGGCTGTTGTACCACTCAGTGTGTTAGTAATAATGGTTCTCAGTTTATGCGAGTCAGTTTGCTTATGGAAAATACTGTTGTTAAGGTTTTTGAGTTTTTGTTGGCTCTCTTCTTCCGTTGGATAGGAAAAACACGTGGTAATCTGCCTACATGCATGGAGTGTGAACTATTTGATTATATCCAGACCGTTCAGTTGAAGCCAATTGAAGCCCATTTGCTCAGTTGATGAAAAGAGTTGTCAGACGGGGATGAATCTACGTCTGTTTGATGAGTACGATAGGGATTGTTGTGGTGTAGCGCCACTTGTTCCAGAGACCACGACCACTTAAACTTTTGGGCAATAGTTATTTACATGCATAAATTGGGGTTTCGCAACGAGATACTGGTAAATTTCGCAGCTTCCAAGCTTAACTGTTTCTGTCATCTGTTGTGAATACAGTTGATCGAGCTTATTGTAACGTCCGCATTGGTTCTGCGACCAAAGTCGACCAGATTGCCGAAATTGCATCGGTGATCCCTGGGTGTTTTCCGATCATTGGCCAGACGAGATGTCCACACACTCTATCCGATTGGCACCTTATTGTGAGGCCGTTTCATCCTGCTTTGTGGAATATGACCGCAAAATATGGTGGTACCATTAAACATTATTTGTTTTTGAGTGGAAGACGATTAGTTCACAATTGAACGATGTTTTTGGTTTTAAAACGTGAACTGTTGTTTCCAGGGCCGTTTCAAGTTTTTAACTAGCAATACGGCTGCGACGTCGTCTTTATACGGAGGATTCGTTCGGGCTATTTTTTCTGTGACGGAATGTTGACAATTCTATAGTTCTGGTCATTGCATGTTGCGGATTACGGATATATCGGCATACTTATTAACGCAAAATGTTTGAGAGAAACGTGAGCCCTGTGTCTATGGTGCCCTTAATACGAGTTTTGGCAATTTGGTGTCCTTGTCGTTACTGCTTCACTGATACAAACGAGGTTGTTATCTACTCGAGTTCCATTCCTAGTTTGCACTCTTTTGAAATGTTCCTTCTGAGCGCTTCAGCAGAGTGCGGATGATTTCGGCATTGACTATTTACGTCGAAACTGTTGGTGTGATATCACACGACCTTAATTGTCAGACCAACCATGATTGATATTGCATTAATGATTGCTCAGTATTCGCTCGATAACAGTTCTATATTTATTGTGTTGTATTCAGCCTGGAAAAGGTATATCAGAAGCGAATTTAAACGCCGCGTTTTTGCGTGTACTGTCGTTACATTTTCTAAGTGACCATCATCTTTAGCATCTCTAAATGATTTCTGGCAGTTCTTTCGATGCATTACCCTCTGTAGATGTTTTTGAGTCACCCAGTGGACGGAATTTTACTGCTAGTCAGGCACATATACATTCTTTCCGAACTTTGATGTTCTTGTCGTATTTCGACTTAGGTAGGCTACATTTTTGACTGATTGTGTGTCCCCTTGGAATCTGGTAATAGTCTTACAGTACCCACCAATCATGGCCAGAGTACTGTTTTGCGTGACTAGATCCCTCACTGCATCCTTGTGTGTTTTGTACGCCTCGGAAGTTGGAAGTTAAGTTATTACGTGTTCAACAACAATAAACCTATAAGTTGCATTGGTTCAAGTTAGAATAGAGCCTCGGGGTTCTGGGTTTAACAGTGTTCAACTACAATAACAAGAGTGTTCACAGTGTCATGCACTCAGTGGGGTCTTGATAAATGGGTACACGATTCACTGAAGTTCTCACTAGGTAACGGATCACTGGAACGTTGTACACTCGGGTACGAGCATATAGAAAACTGTTCCTTACTACAGGACTGAATGAACGTTGAAATGGGTCAAGTAACGTAGGATGACTATTATCCCCCAAATTTTTTCGGCAAACTCTCTACGTGCCTTCATATAAGTTTCAGTATTTGTGCTAATTCAACAACGGATTTAGACTACACGTTCTTGTGATATATATATATATATATATATATATATATATATAAGCAGGAAAAAGCAAGGACGACAGTCTTCGCAGTAGAACGATTCTTTCTGTAGTAGAACTTATTCAATTGATGATGCTCTGCATAGAGACGTAACTACAATTCAACGGCTGAGTCTATCTGCAGAAGGGAGGCATACCAATGGGTTCAACTATAGCAGGATCATTTGCAGATGCTGTTATGAAGCACCTTGAATCTGAGGCTTCTCAGACATTCACACCGAAATTACGGTTTCGATATGTGAACGACATATTTTTTATTTTACCTTGAACTCACTTTGACCAGTTCCGCAGTTGCTTC
>JTDE01000182.1:191985-233100 GCA_014338405.1 Paragonimus skrjabini miyazakii | reverse complement strand
GAAGCAACTGCGGAACTGGTCAAAGTGAGTTCAAGGTAAAATAAAAAATATGTCGTTCACATATCGAAACCGTAATTTCGGTGTGAATGTCTGAGAAGCCTCAGATTCAAGGTGCTTCATAACAGCATCTGCAAATGATCCTGCTATAGTTGAACCCATTGGTATGCCTCCCTTCTGCAGATAGACTCAGCCGTTGAATTGTAGTTACGTCTCTATGCAGAGCATCATCAATTGAATAAGTTCTACTACAGAAAGAATCGTTCTACTGCGAAGACTGTCGTCCTTGCTTTTTCCTGCTTATATATATATATATATATATATATATATATATACATCAAAATTTGTCTGAGGAGGGAATAACAAGTGTGTACAGTAAGCAAGGTTCTACGAGTATAATAGCAAACAGCCGTGAATCCTGAGGATTTACAACCACATACAAGCGGCGTGTGACTGCTCAGCGGGAACGCGATATATTCCCAACTCCAATTGGGCGGTGGTTGATATAAACAGCTGTGGTACACTACGATAGGGACATGAATAGAAATAATAGATTTGAATACAGTTTAAATGATTGCTGTATGTGTCGAATTGCTGATAGTTAAATCAATGTAGGCGTACCAATCGGCGATAACTGTGAATAAACGATGTCCGGGGGTGTGGTTACGATAACTTCGGAAGTAAAACCATACTACTATAATTGAATAAGTATGGTAAATTTTGTGTGACGTTATAATTCGCAGATGGCATTAGTAGTGGATGAACGTATAATATACGGTTGCGTCGAACCAGTAGCTTTATGGTTCTCTTCAAGAGTTTGCATTTATTTTTTGGGGGGGACCGATTAAACCTACAGAAGGAGAAGAAGAAGCATTCGGGTCTTATTGAATCTTGTGATGGGATGGCGAAGAGTAGAAACTGCTCTCAAACGAGTCTCTTGGCTTTCGTGAAAGTATCATCCACACATTGTGAAGTATTCATTAACACTTCATGTACATCCGATTGTTCGTTCAAACCAGCTTAACGCTGTCACAGTAGTGTTGAGTTAAGCATGTCAGCGAAAGGTAACCTGTTGCCAACTTCATCGGCTTGTTCGAAAAGCACGGTTCTTTCTGACGCTTAAGATTTGTGATAATTTATACCAGAGCGTCATCATAGCGGTTTTGTCACTAACGGATATCACGACTAATATTCTGTTCAATGTTTTACTGACAGGAGGACCGTGTCATCTTCAAGGTTACCGTGGTAGTTTTTTCATTGCGAAGGGTGCTGCTCATTGAGAGTGGTATTCTCCTCTCGATTATCGATTCATCTGAATGCATTATATCATTCTCATCGACAACGGCACGTTTGTATTTGACAGTGAGGCTTAACCGACCTTGATAAAAAAATCTTAGGGTTCGAAAATAGAAGGGGGAACTCAGACGATCAACACCGGGTCTTTTCTAATTTGCAGTAGGTTATGGTTAGTCTGCGTTCATAATACAAAATTCCCTGCGACTTTCATTGTTCTGCTACTTCAATCATCCTTAGCTCACAGACAACTTTGTCAAACATAAGCGACATCCACTTTACGGAATCTGATTGTCGGCTATCTTCCCTAACGTACCCAGCTTGAATGTTGTTTCTTCAGAATGTTGGATTAACACTATTTACTGCACTTAACATATTAATGGCGGCCTTTCTCTCTCGTTGTCAATTAAACGACCGACTGCGTCGTATATTACGCCGGTGAGTCGGTTGTCTAGCAAAGAATGCATGCCATGACCAATGATTGGTTGACATTCATGCGTTTCTACAGTTTGGATGAATGCTGCTACGTAACTCGTCAGAATGAATTTGCTGTTGTACATGTATCAACCTGAAATTCCAGTTAAACTTGTCAGTTATGGTTGCCTTCAACATGAAAGTTGCTTCTGTCTTTTCGTTTGAAAGTTAACCTTGAAGGTCATGGTGATGCATACCTTTTCTCAGTCAGTGTTCATAAGGCCGTGACCAAGTGCATAAAGACTTCGAGATGTAACTTACTAATTCAGTTTACGAACATGTTTTCATCTCTACTGTGCGATCCACTGATCGGATGAGTCTATTAATACTTGGAAACATCGTTCCAAATTCCTGCTAACTCTGTCGTACTCCTTGTAAATTGACTGTCCTGAGACATCACTGCGCCAAACGTGATAGTTGTAGCTGTCTCCATTGTGACACTTTGAGGTCCGATGATCAGGTGGGTACTAGCTGCGTTTGCCGACTTGTCCCTCCCCCTCTCTCTCCTACGACGTAAGTCTAGCCAATAGTGATATTGAACATCACTAGTAGGGTTAAGAAGTTATGTTACAAGATGAAAACTTTACTTCGATATCCGTTGTTTGTGTAGTCTTAACTACCGTAAATTAGTAGTTGTGTCTGCTCAGAAGGTATATAAACCAAACTCAGTTCTCTGGGTCAACGATGTGGCTTTTTTATGAGTAGACTAAGGCCGAAACATGCATTTCTAGTCGCAGTTCCAATTTTTTCATTAGTTGATACGGTTGTTCACTTGCGAACGGGATACCGTCAGAACATCTACCCACTGATTGAAAAAGTCAAGATTAGCCGGACTCGAACCGGCGTCCGTCCGGGATTTTACTGGTCAGCACTCGCTTGGCACATATGCAGTTGGCCTTGATAACGACTTTCTAGTTCCCCATTCAACCGTCAATTTGGAATTTATACAATGGTTAATCTCTAAAGGTTTCACTGACGTTGAGCTGTTGGCCTAGTTGATCAGGATATACACGGCCGATCTCATATTGTCAGACTTCAACTACCCAGTTGATATTGAAACGGTTTTGGCCTTCCCTGTCTCCCCGCTTTCATTATTTGAGCAGTCCCGGTTAACTAAATCAAGTCTGATCTTGAAAGGATTGCCGGAGTAGATGCACATTTTACCGCTTTTTTCTCTGTGTTTGTGTTTCAGGGCAAAATCGTTCGTGGGAAACGCATGGCTGGCGTGATGGGCAATCGTTTTCGTCACATTCGTGGTCTCATGGTAAGTATTTTGTTACAGCAACATCCTAACATACGTGGAAGTGTGTCCATATGCTCTATTCTTTCACTTGTGCGTGTCCTCATTTTTCAAATAGCTTGAACATCACCCACAATTGATTGCAGCTGTCACATTCCCATAGTCTTTCCAGTAGACTTCTTTCGAAAAGAAGCAATAGACTTGAGTTTCGCTCTCATTAGAGCTCGTCAGTAGTGCATATCCTTGCCATGATACAGATGACCTTCAGCTCGGGTCAAAGTTAATCGTCAATCTGTTGTAACAGTACCAAGGAGGCTTTATTGATAAATAAACACATATCACATTCGTTAATTTCGTCTACATTCACAAAATGCTCATTTGTAGTGTTCTCCGCAGTACGTCCATTAGGTTGGGTAATCATCTGTCGGTTCAGGATATTCAGGTAACACGTTTGTTTGTGTACATTGCGGGCGGCATCCATGTCGCAGAATGTTTGCACACATATCATCACAATTTGCTTGCGGTGTTCAGCTTGTGTTCCTGTCCGCGCACTCTCCGTTTGAGTCATATCCGTGTGGATACGGCTAGGGAGGGTTTAAGTGAAGAGTGTTTTTGATGTCGATTCATGTTTTGTGCAAGATCAGAAGGAAACGGGTACTCGATTAGGTTGCGGTATCCGGGATGGAGTGAAGAGGAATGGATTGTGAGTCGTTTTTGGTCATGAACCACGATGTTGATTATGTTGCAGTTCACTTCCTTTGCGGTAAGTGTTGCGCACCATTTTGGTCAGCACTTGCCTGTTCGGTCCGCCATCATGCATACGTAACACGATTCAAGTACAAAACATTGGAGTAAGCAAAGTGGGAGCTTTTGGTGAGACTTCGAAACAGGTTGAGTGCCTCAAGGTGTCCCCACTTTTTGCTTGAACTTTTATCCCTCTAGGTGATTTTGCTGGTGTCAACGATGATCAGGGCTGGATAACTCCCTTCCTGAAGGGAAGGACATGGGTTTGTGGTTGATACTAGCTTACGTACTGTTTTATTTCGGTGTACATAATCCCTAAGATGCAGTCACTCTGAATATACTGAGTAAACGTTCATCTCATCGTTCATGTGAGCTATCCAATATACGTGACATAGTTTAACAGCGTTATGGAATCTGAATACAACAGCTGTTGGACGTCTATTTGTCATTGTTGACCAGCCGTCTCCTATAAACGGGAGTTCTAAGTATACCGTCTTCTTTGGTACCGTTGTTACCTGTATTTTTGGAGTGAAGACACTGCTATCTTTCTTGATAAATTTCAGGGGGTATCTGTTGGCCTGGTAGTCAGCATCCCCATTTGTTTAATCTTCATTTCCATGTCTGTCTGTTTAATCTCTTAAGCCATGACGTTCACCCTATGGAACCCTGTCTTAATGTTTAAAATTAGTTACATGTCTATATGTGATCAGAATGTACGAAATGTTATTCCGGAGAACATCATATGATTTACATCTTCTTATCGCTTTATTCAAGTTCATAAAGGGAAAGAATTGCTTTAAATTCTTCCAAAGAAGATTCCCGAAAGAGACTACCATTAAACTTGATAGCCTTCTTCATCTCAGATGCATGTTGGCGACCGAACGTCTGCGTATTCATTATTACAAATACATGCCTCTCTACGTGCCAGTTTCCACGGGAGTTCGCGAAAAAAACTCAGATCATATAAGCTGCAATCTAATATTTCCAACCTCAAACGATATAGTGAATATTCAGCGCTTTTCTGATTTGCGTCGACAGACTTTAATGGATCTATAGAGTGTGGCAGCATACAAAGGACAGTTCACTGGGATCCAGTTGAGCAAACCTTGCTCTGCTCTGGAACTCAATGCGATTCCCAATCCAGCTTGACCACGAGGTTCAGCTTCGGCCTCACGAAAAACCCTAAGAAAAGCGCTTGAATCGACAGTTATCTAGAGATGAGCTGAAGTGAATAACGGTGCTATAATCGTAAACTGGCATCTCCGACACACAGAGCACATTAAGCTCTGGACTTGAGAGACTACTAGCCAGAGCAGCTTGCTGACCGACTTGTTGGAGAGTGTGGACAGTGAAGACGCCAACGTTTGCCAGTTGTCTTGGTTTTAGAAACCAATTATTGCCCGAAGGCACATATACGGCAGAAAACGTGGAGAGGTGGAAACAAAGGGAGAAAGTCGCAGTAGTTGAATATTGTTATTGTCGGGAGAACGATTACTTCTGATACGTTCTGGTCGTACATGACGCGGAAGGGGTTGACTTAAGAGACCCCACCCCGAGTCTCTGATTCAAAACTCTGACCTGCGAGACAACAGGATACAGGATTTTCTTGGGGGACCCCACCCGGAGCCAATGATCCAATAGTCTGACTCACTTAGCAGTGAGGGAATTGCCTAGCCCGAGGGCGCAGTGAATAAGACATTAATGTCTGATTCTGAACACTGCTGCGCACAGTGGATGTACTCGAAGATAACAAATGTTTTTCGACCGTATTGGATGATGCGCCGGCGGTCACGGTCAACCTTTAGGCGATCGGAGTGCTCTTTGTTTGGGAGTACCTTTTCTAACCCCCCGTAACTATAAAAATAGTTCTGCTGTATGCTCATAGGATCGTGTCTCACTACCTAAACACTCCTATGCGGTCAGCAGTACAACATATGGCCAAATGAGTGCATCTGCTTTTCGTCTAACTGCTCACCTGTCTGACGAAGTTACATCCGGTAAGACTGAAGTCCTAGTCAGCGTAGCCCTCCGACTGGATACAGTACACAAGACTGGCCACCACTTTAACGTAACAGATTATATCTGCTATGCTGACTTAACTTGTAACTAAGTGATCGCCAATAGGCATGACTTAAACAACCCGATACTCTTGTCTTCCACCGATTGGACCCAAGATCAGCAATGATCACCAATGTCGAAGTCGGTGGGGCATTTTCTGATTGGTTTTCTGCGGCTAGCTGTGCTTCACAAGTTTATCTATTGGGACCGTTACCTTTTATTTTATTCCTGCTGAAAATTACAGAACTTCTCAGTTTCCTGTGCCAATGATAGTAAAGGTCTGGGTGTGGTCGATAGCATAACTGGAACGTAATGCAAGAGAGTAATTTGATCATACTGCACCGTTGAGCAACAGACAACCAACTGTCATTAAGCGTAATTGAATGTAAGGTTCTACGTCCTCGACTTTCCTGCTGATCTGAGCGCCTTGTTTATGCGAGAAACTGAGTAAGCGATGGAGGATTGTTTTAAGTGAATTTAACCCGCATCTCATCTATGGGATAAGAAAGCAAAATCGATGCTCCTGTTACTCATTACTTTATTTAGAGCATATCACTCGAGTTGGTTTTCGGTTATGTTAACTTCAATGACTTGCCTTCATTTTGAGCTGCTTATCAAAACTGACCATCCCTATGTTGAGCAAAGTCGTTGTGCTTTTTTACGAAGGTGGAACAAAGTGGGTTGTGACACTTCGTTCGCCACCTTATTCTGGAAGGATGCGTAAACCTGGACACTTTATAATGCATTCTGGAGGTATATATGTAACAGGTAAAAACCACAAGAAGTGGCAAACGTGTCATAATATAAGAGAGGGAAAGTAATGTTTCAGGTGAAGAAGGAAGAGTTTGGTAGGACAAAGAAGAATAAGCTGCAACGATACACCCAATGACTGATAACGCAAGCGTCACTACCTTCTGTTCTTCGCTATATCAAACAGATTCCTCAATCAAATGCGTTCATTGTCATTCGGACCCCATGCCAGGAATCCGGGAATGCTCTACTGAAGCAAACTTCACTGTGAGTGCATTCATATCCCCAACCAAAGTCATGCGCCGACCACCAGACTGCCGATTCCAGCCCATCCACCACTCGCAAAAAAGACAGTGTGGCAGTGGTGAGTTGGCATTTGTAAAATGTGGCCAACTCAATGAAGCCTGTGGGACGAGATTAGTATCCTTCAGAGTTGACATAGTTTATCTGTTCCGAAGACACGTCGGCGAACTTTGTCATTGCTGATACGATGTTCACATCACACGCCGCCAATGCTTCGGATATACCGATGATCGAAAACGGACACTCTATGAACATCCTGCATTGGGATTAACCAGGTCACAGTTGTACAATAGGACAGCTATTACAATGGCATTGTACACCCGACTTTTCGCAGAAAGACGGAGGTCATGCCGAAACCACGGATTGTGTAAATCGGCAAACGCCATCTGAGCCGTTGTTATGCGTTTTGCGATCCTGTCAGACATTCCGCCAGCACTGATTCAGCTCTTTCTCAACTGCTTCCAACTGTTTACCACTAAAGTTGAGAACAGGCACAGAGTCCTGCCAATCTTGCAACGGTACCTTGCACTTAGTAGATGCAAAGGCCATACCAACTTGACGAACTGGAGCCTCTGGTCTGTTTAAAATACTCTAGATTATCTGTGAACCTGAACCCTGGCAAATGAGAGCGATGTTTTTACTCGAATATATACATATATATATATATATATATATATATATATATATATATATAATAGGATCGTTCACGAACCCTATCGTTATCATCAGTGAATAATTCCAAGAACAGGTTTGTATACACTCAGCACAACCAGACTATCTTAATCGTTGCAGTAAATTGGGCTGAGGGTACGCTCAACTTCTTATTGTTGCTTCTACTTATCTTTTGTTTGCTGCATGCTGGAGCATACTTGTAATATATCTGTTGAGTTTTAATTATGTTTCTCTTCCACCCATTTCTTTCTGGTTTTCTGTTATTCACATTCCTGTTCTTGCTAAACTGATAGAACCGAAAATATCCACCGACTCACTGTTTCTTTCTTAACTGATTATCGCAGCGTCAGATGTACATAAACATTCTCTGACTCTTCGAGTCTGCAAAATTCGTATGACTTCTATAGTCCATTTCTTTTGGTCTTGTAACTTCAACTGTTCAATTGTTTAATGCTCATGAAATATTTGTTCGCTATAATTGGCAAACATAGAAGACAAAGTGCCTTATTTTACAACTCCGTTTTCAAGGGATTCGAGCTTTCGGATCTGCTATGAATCACCTAATATACCCGATAACTTGTAACGTTTGTATATTGTTGGATCATCACGCTCTTTTCTCATCTTATTTACGCCTCTCAATTACCGGATTGTTTCCGGTTGTGTGATCACCTGTGATCATAAACCGTTCTGCTGGAAATTAAGTGTTTGTGCGGGACAGCTGTTTCGACCTTCCGGAATATCCGTTTTTATTGTTCCATTGTTGACGACTGGTCACCTGTTTCAGCCCCGTTTTTCACGCAATTCGTATGAGCCCACTCACTGGGATGCCTCACCAATTCAAATAGGTCTGTCGATTTTTACGAATTGCTCGATGTATCGCGGAATTATTGATGGATCACCCGGGCGATTTGAGTTTGCAATCGTTTGGACTATTCCTCTTTTTCCGCTGCCGTCTGAAAATTTTGTGTTGCTTGGAACATGCTCCTTCTCATCTCACTGATATGTAATGTCATTTGGGTTAAATGTGGAATTACATTGTGACTGGACTGTGTGAATACTCGATTATGATTCAGCAATCGACTACAGCCGGTACTTCTGCGAGGTACACAATAGATGATCTCCTTCGTTGCAGCCAACTTTTTCAAAAGATTCTTGTCTGAACGGTTTACTATGTCAACCACATTGATGTCTGTTCTCAATGAGTTCATCTAAGCCTGACCTTGTTGTTCCTTCTTCCCAGGTCGTGCGTATCAACCCGAAATTAGGCTTGATCTACGTGGCTGGTCCGACGCCGGGTCCAGTTCACGCTTACTGCTTGCTCCACGATTCCTGGTTGGTCAATCGTCGACGTGAGTTGGACGCGAATCCGCCACCCGTGCCTACATGGTTTCCTGAGGGTGACCAAGCCGGTACTTTGCCACCCGGGGTGAATTGGGACAGTACGGATGATTTTGATACGGATATTTATCACGAGATAATACATCGGAGCGATGAAGCCTCGATCAGTTATCCTAAAGATGGCTGAGGTTGTTGACCGGAATGCTGGGGGGGGGTATTTGTGTACATATATCTTCTTACATATTGTATCCGCTTTTTGGGTTTTGGCATATCGTGAGCCAAAGGGATTCGCTGAATTTCCGAATGATTCAAGATTTCTGTTATCTAGCTGTCTTGAATTTAATTAGCGATTATTCTGCTGATGCCCACATCATCTGTTTTATTTTATGCGTCCGTTGCCTATTAGGCTACATAACAGCAAAACTGCGCGTGCTGCATTCTTATAAAATCACTGTGTTAAACTACCACGTTTAGCACTTTCACTATTGACATTGGTAGTCATTGAAATGCATTCGCAATGATGAAGCAGAAGCTGCCTCTCTCTATTTGATCCATTGTTGATGACTTTTCACTGTATGAGAGAACGTGAGATTAGCAGATTGGTTTGCCGCGTCTTATACAGATGATGAATAATTAGTTTTGTCTTCAAAACTGTTTGCTTTGTAAATTTGTAAATATATTTTGTTAGGTTTGAGTCCGATTGAATAGTTTTGTTTTCCGCTCCAGATGGTTTTGAGTTCCACTTTCAGCGTCGATGACATTGAACAAGATTTATAGGTAGTAATGTAGAAATCAGAACAGTTTTGTTCGAGTCAGGTGAATGCGAACTTTAAGTGGCCCCAGTTTTTTAAGAGAACCCGGATAGGGCACGAATCCTTCGGCCAGCATGTGACAGTGCATTCTTGCAGTGTTGCCATTTTTGTGAATGTTTGAAGGATGTCCTGCCCAAAGATCGAGCGACCTTCGACTTGGGTGCTCCAAATCTGTCGAAGCTACTTCCCACGTTTTATAGAACTGTGTTTCGACTGTTTTTAATCTGGAGAGACTGCAGATCATCACATGGAAAGAGGACAAAGATGTGTGTGAAGAGAGCTGGATGCAGTGACAGGTCCTCTAGAATGAACTAATCAATTCGTTTATGGCTTAGGGAATAAACGCATTCTAATCAAAGCGTCCACCTTCTTGAAGTGCTTGCCCAAAGTACCGGTGGAGTAAGCGTTTTGCAAAGCAATGTCACTCTTCTACTGTAAACATGGCCTGTCATACGGGCGAGACGTCGCAGGCGAAATGGAATGGACGACCAGATCAGGGGCGCGATTATTCCAACACTTAGGGGAATATCTCGACACGATCGTAGAATACTGTCAAAGCCCACAGTGGATAGATTGCGGACAACACGAGCGTCCGGACGAACCATCGCCCCACGAGATTAGACCAACAAACGAGGAATGGCAGGCGAAATCCCCCCCCGATAGAAGGCGTCGGTCACAGAAACAAACCGGGCAGAAGTGCACACAACGTGTGAGCGAAAACCTGGAGGTGTTGTTGACTGGAATGTTGATTCATAAACGCGAGCACACGTGTAACATGGAAACCAGCGCGCTGGACAGTAAAGATTGTGTTTTATTGGACGCCTTTTCGCTACAATCGCAGTTGAAGCTGTTCAATATATGCATTTTGTTACTTTTGCTCACAGTGACTTTTTTCATACACTTGGTGAACCCAGTATTTCTAAGTAGTATGCTGCGGTTTTTAATTTCACAGTGGACTGGGAATAGTGGTACTTATAACAGAAATACCAATATCGGAAGACATGAATGTATTGTCGCGTTTGAACAAGATGATAATCTCTTTGAGTTGCTTTTTACTCACTCCTGTCGATTTCATGTGGTTGATTTGTCAGCTTGCGCGAAAACTCTAAAGAACCAACACTGATTTTCGCAAAAACGAATATTTCGATCACCAGGAGGTCTACTTTGATCCAAACTTGTCGATTTCGGCTACTTTTTTCTGAGCACATTTCTGATTGGCCCCTCAGGGTGATTTTGTTACATTATATTGATGAGCCATGTATTGAGAATATCATGCGAAGCGGGAAAAGTTAAATAGTATTGAATACAAATTAAGCTTCACTTTGTGGGTTAGAGGTATCACGAACCTGCCAGATGGGTTAATATGTAATGTCTTTGTGTTAAAGAAGAATATTTTTCAACATTGAGGTCAGCATCCGAAACAATGAGGAGGTGGCACAATTGGTGAGTGTTTGGTGTTGCGCGGTATATACGCGGAAGACATGTTTGTAGCGTCAGTTTAACTGCCGAAATTAAAATTTCAAAATTTCACTACGGTTCGTTTGTTATATCTCGAATGTATACAGCCGTCTCAAAACTGTTGATTAATGTAAAACGTCTACTTTTCCTGTTACCATGTACTTGTGAGCCCTTCTCCCAACGAACCAGACAGAGTGAACTGTGCAACACTACTCGATTCCGGGTCGCGGAGAATCATCGTATTCTGGGTCGTATAAACCTATAAGCGGAATCTAATGTCATCTGTCTGAAGTGAAATGGGAATTTTACGGCTCACATTTCATGAGATAGGTTCACTGTCAATTGAATGGTTCTGAACTGTTCGGATTAGTTGATCAAGCTGTAACTGTGCGACTGGACGCTTGCTCATTTCAACATTATCTAATCTGTATTTCCTCGTTTTCCTTTTGATACATCCGTAATCTATTTCATTCTGACCCCGCGGTTTCACATCTGATGCGTTATCTGTCCTGACTGTCCCTATACTGCATCCAGTTCGTGCTTCTGAAAGTATGAGGTTTTTGCACTCAGGTAACAAGATCCTATTTTATGCTGTGTTGTAAAAACCAGTTGTCCATTTGCAATGACACATTTTTGTGGGGTTCTGATTCATGGCGGAGGAATAGTTAACATCACCCTTTCATCTATTTCGATTTTACTTGTTCATAACAGATTTAATCCTGTTTTGAAGTGAAATATGTTCATTCAGAGGATTTGTTGATGACCCCTATTGATTACATACCATTTCTGGAACTTCAATTAACTCTGTGACTCCATTTTTCCTCGTCATTCGAGTGTGTTTATATTATCACAGTGACAGCTAACAGTTTTTCAAAAATCATTGAAGTGATTTTGGTGGGAACTATTATGGTAGTGGACATTCCAAATTGACAAAGCTTCTGACAGTTTTCTCAACTAATAATACTTTCATATAGATTGAACATCACCCAAAATTGATCGCAGCTGTCGCATTCTCATAGACTTTCCCGTCGACCCGTTTCTAAAGGATGCATTAGACTCGAGTTTCGCTCTCATCAGTGGTGTATATCCTTGCCACTGCTGAGACTAGAACCACGGCCACATTGTTCCTGAGGCAACCGTGTTTACCACTGCGCCATTGACTTCACATTAGGCACGACCGAATTATCATATGTGAACGCTTTCGTTTGTGAATGCTACAGCGGCGATCAATTGTGGGTGATTTCCAATCGATATGAAAGCCAAAAGCCCGTACTATCTATCAGTAATATTGATCTATTGAGCAATATTTTGTTGAATAGCAGGGTTTTTTTGCTTCATTATAATACTTGATCACAGCTGCTGCATTTCCATAGAATATTCAGTTGACGTTATTCGAATGTGAGGTAAATAGTGCATTCGTTAACATGGTTACCTCATGAAAACCTGACCAGATATCTAATCTCGACTGTGAGAATGATATGCACTACTGACGAGCTCTAACTTGAATCTGGTGCTTCTTTTCGAAAGGAGCTGGCTGGAAAGTCTATGGAAATGCAACAACTGTGATCAGTTGTGAGTGATGTTCAATTTACATAGTAAACCAAATTCTTCTAATACTCACCAGTAATATTAACTTGATTTAGCATCCTGTGTAACAGCGTCGAAGTTGATTATCTTAACTGTACGAAGCTTAGTGTTAGCATTGTCTTTGCTCTATTCAAACGATACTATAGGTGATTGTATTTACATCATATGGTGCGTAAGGTATAAAACTTTTATACTGTCAATCTATTGCACTATGGTAGACGTTGACGCCAAAACAAAAGTTATGGAACATGGAACATTAGATTTAGACGGTTAGATTATGTAGTTAAAGTGCCAGCTGGCCGTCTGTCATATCGAACACCTTGTGCCGATTTTGTGACCGATTAGCGTAAGGTATGAAGTGGACGGGTGTCGATATGGCTTAGAAACGAGTTCAACTATCGAAGAGTTATTCATTATAGGTCGGATTTATTCCCTGGGATAGGATCATCGCGACTCAGAATCGATGTCTAGAGGTGTGGTGGCCAAACGGACCATGTGGTTTGAGTGTTTGCTATTGTTTCGCCAGGGTTTCTGAAACACAGAAGCGAAAGTCACAAAGGAGTTGTTTTTCCGATATCCTAGTTTCACTTATGGCTCATGTTTATGTACAAGGTGTGTTTGATACATTGAAGTTGAATGTTTGAGTTTAAGCCTGGATGTTTCTTGAGTGAATAGGTCCCAACCCTTTTGTTCTCTACTTATAGATTGTATGATGGTTTGACACTGGAATGTTGAGTTACTCCCTGTGACGATTTAATAAGATACGTTTTCACAGTGGGAGAGTCGTTAACTTGGTTTTGGCACCCCTTCTATCGGTGTACTGAAGCATTACTGTCGGAGTCTAAGTCAGAAATGCCTCATGAAAGCAAACGTTGATGTCATGATCCTCATCCTTCACATTCACCTGGTAGCCATTTTCATCCCACTCTGAGCTTGGATAAAAATGTACTACGCGGCAATCGATGTATTGGCGTTCACAATACGTGCGTGAGATCCGTACGGTAAGACTGACACTCATCGGTGGGCCAGATTTGCTAACCTGAAAAAATGCCGGCGTACCGTGTTGTTGCTACTAGTAGGTAACAGTTCAACATCCACAGATGACTTGTTGTTGTGAACCACAAATCTGCTTCAGCATACGGTTGCTGACTAGTGCTTGAGGGACTACTCCGTGAATGTGGTATCTGAGGAAGGATACGTGCCTATATCTCTGGCTGAATCGAGACCATGGATTAGAAACGTGCTCAGTGACGTACAAAACAAATCGCATTCGTTTCTGTTTGAATTGACATGTTGACACTTGTCAACCAAAAACTTTTGCCATGTCCATGCATGCTATTTATGACAACAAATAGGCTAGTTCTATGTTAGGTTTCCTAAGGAGACGATTGAAGACACTGAACATTATCTGGCGGGCAACATTGTGCTCATACAAGTGAGTTCGATAGAATCTGTTTTCACTGAAATTCATAATTTTTGAGTAAGTGGAGTTTCACTGATTTCCAAGAGGTACATTACAACAAACTCAATTGTAAACCACCTTGAATTACACTGAAATCGAACGAGTCAATGGAACAGGTTGATATAAGATGGTAAGTTGAACTACAAAGCCACACTGAGAGCTCATACGTTTCATATGTAAATCCAGTTTTCCACCTATCTCGTGTCACATGGATTCCACCAAGTATCTCACGAAATAATACTGGAATCCACTAACTTCACTGCCGATCGTCCAAAATTCCCTGGATTGAAGTGTTAACTGCTTGAACATTCCCACCAGCGCGACCTCTCACCTGGATCATTTGATAGACTCCATATGATACAGTGCATTGGTTCGAAGAGTGAAACTTCCTAGCTCTCGGCGTTGTTTTGTAACTCAGCTGGTAGAATACTTGCCACATGAAGGCATGCTGTTTCCGTCATTAGTTCGAGTATAGGTGTAGCATCGGTTTTTCATAGTTTGGTCTCTTTCGGAATTTCATTTGTTTGGAACTGCACTGCCACGGAAAATGGCAATCGTTAGCCAGTGGTGCGTTTAATGCTGCTTGTTCCTCCTTACTATCTGCCTTCCCAGCTGCAGTCAGTCGACGGAGTAAGATGACTTAGGTCAAACCAATCCACTCAGTTTCCTCATTAGCCCTAGCTTCTTTTCTTAAAAATGAGAACTGCTATTGGGTGATCTCAGCAGAGAAGGCATTTCTGTGTCGCCCACACAAATTGAAACGACGGACGAATATTAGGGAATTTTTGTTTAAATGTAAATTGAATATCACCCACAATTGATCGCAGCTGTCGCATTCCCGTAGGCTTCCTAGTCTGCTCCTCTCGAATAGACGCACTAGACTCAAGTCTCGTTTTCATTAGAGCTCGTCATTAGTGTATTTTCTTACCACGGCTGGGATCAGAACTCCGCTTACGCTTTCAGAGTATTACTCACAAGCAAATGTGACTGAGTGTTCACATACGATTATTCAGTCATGCCTAATGTGAGGTGAGTGACGCAGTGATCAACACGGTTGCCTCATGAAAGCGTGGCCGGAGTTCTGGTCCTGGCCGTGACAAGGATATGCACCAGTGACAAGGTCTAACGAGAGCAAAACTGGAGTCTAGTGCTTCTTTTCGAAAGGAGCCGATTAGAAATGCGACAGTTGCAGTCAGTTGTGGGCGATGTTCGATTTATATGAAACAGCGGAGTCAAGATTTCTACTAACGCCTCCCATCTTTTTCGAAATATGCCGGCACAATATCATCTGGGCCAGCAGCCTTATTGTATTTTAAGAGATGACATTCACAAAGCGGTAAATATATTCCATGACTTCATTATCCAACATTGAATCCACGTAATCATAACAGTCTCACAGAGGTACTTCGCACTTTGAGGCTGTAAAGCACATCCCGACGTATTTAGCAAAGTACGAATTTGCGTTTAGCATTCTCTGTGCTACTTGAAAAATGTCGAACAGCAGGTTCCTGTCATCAGCGT
Source organism: Paragonimus skrjabini miyazakii (assembly GCA_014338405.1). NCBI lineage: Eukaryota > Metazoa > Platyhelminthes > Trematoda > Plagiorchiida > Troglotrematidae > Paragonimus > Paragonimus skrjabini miyazakii. Next base: position 217,391 of record JTDE01000182.1, on the reverse strand, counting down.
ATTCGAGATCCATCAGTCTTTTTCCAGGTAGGACATCCACTTCGACATTTTGTGGACATCGTAGACGGTCCTCCTTTATTTCATCTGACAATTAAACAAAAGTGATAAAACTGGAGAGCCACTGTTATTCCTGAAACTGTCAAGCAGTTCACCAAAGACCCAAACCCTCACTAAAATATTGGTGTAAGGCGACAACAGTGTATTCACATTTTTGGTCGGTACATCTGTGCGATGAAGCGATCCCAAAAGTGTAGATTATGTATTTTTGTCTTATTTTGGATAATAACTGTGCTATCCTACGAATGTATTTGTGTATATTAATAGTTTCGAACGAAAAACTTCATCTTGGTTATTAGTATTTCCAACTTGGAGAGTGTTAGGGCGTCCATTTTTCCCTGTCCAAAACCGCCTCCGTCCTCGAGGAAAAAAACGATTGATTCAATGGTAATTAGCGGAACTGTTCAAAACGGTTGTGAGGTGACCTTGTCCAAGTTTTTACCCGTCCGACTTTTTATTCCGCTACGTCTTAACTTTTTTTCCAGTAACTGTCTTTTTCACGGTTCGGGAATTTTTTGGCCACTGCGCACCATATAAGTACTTTGTATTTTCCGCCTTCGTCGCACACGTTTTGGGGTGGAAGAAGGCTGTTTTTTCCACCCGTCTTTTGGCTTGTTTTGGGATAGTTGGGGATAGTTGCAGTATTTTTCGGGACCGAGATTTGCGTGTTAATTATTACAAGAAGGAGAGTCCGATTCCTGTCAAGCGCAACACTATATCGAGAACGAACCAGCGTATCGTTTCGAGGGTTTACAACAGAAAGGGGTTACACGAATGATCTACTCCAGCTTATTCTCTGCTCGAGTTATTCCAGCCTGAAGCTATCATTGTTTATCGACAAGAGAGATACTTGTTTGCTGATCTAAAGGACAAAAAGCCCTAAGTTTACTGGAACAATTCCTGTGGAGTATATCACACACAGAACCTTATTGAGATACAAGTGTGTCTGTGTGTTATCGGCTGTTTCAAGGATGCTTGTTTCTAGGTTTTGCAACGAAATCCGGTGAACATACTATCCGTTTGGCTGCTGATTTGACTATACTACTCACAATTTTTAAAAGTAGTTCAGCGTAGAATGGTTATCTACAGTCAACAGTCTGAAGAGTACCAAATGCTACCGAGAAGCGGCGAGGTGTTTGAAGGCATTTAGGCTTTGATCAGTCCATCGTTCGTGTGTATCCAAGGGTGCGAAAAATATATTGCAGTAGTTCATTTCAAGGCTAGCTAGTCAATCTTTTTGTGTGAACAACACCGTTAGAACACGAACACTGGTAGATGCAAGCATTTCGTATTGACTCATCAGTACCCTTTTTTGTAGAAAATCTTAATAGAATTTGGTTCAAAGATCAAAGTATACCTCCAACTTAGGAAAGACAAATTCCCTTTGTATATAGGTGTAGCAACTAGTCCCTTTATCACTAAGCTAGACATTCAAGTTGTCACCGCGTAATGGTCGTGCTTAAAATCGCAAAGCATTCGATATCGACTTTACAACTGCCAAACGAACCGCAGTCAGTGTGTTTCCGGATTTAACTAAGCGATGAACTATTTGGGCAGTGTCAAAAAGAGACAGAGCTCGAGTTAGGAATGGGAGGTAAATTGTGCGTTTGTTCTTTCCTGGATATTTAGCCCAAGGTTGGATGGAACTCGCAATCAAGACGTGATGTACCATAATATTTGTTTAGAATATGTCATTTCACAGAGTTTACAACACAGTCGACTCTTTCAATTCTGGACTCAGTCTGTCCGACGACTGGCCGTTCATTTCGACTATCCCATGACGTGACATTGTGTACACTAGACATTTTCTTGTTATCAATCAAGAGGCCTGATTGTATTCTTGAGACCAGTCAGTAGATCTGTTTGTTCATATTCAGCTGCAGTGACAGGCATTGGGAAGACAGGTGAACGGCAGGTAAAATGTCAAAGAGCGTCTATCAAGGTGGCTGCACCAAACAGTGATAGCCGTGTGTCAGTCAACCGAAGCTCGACCTCATCAATCGTTAGGCACTTAGCTCAGACTAAACAGTCATGTGACCCCAACTTGCAACCGGATAAAGCTGTTAAAGTTTACTGAGCTCTTGCTAATCGCCCGCCAAAAGCCTCTGTTGTATGCACAAAAGTACTTAGCAGTTACATTGCGTCTAGGTTTTCTCAGCAAGTGTTGAAATAGGTTTAGAAAACCACAAGTAGTTTTTTATTTATTTTCAGTTAACCGTTCATTTATTTAATTGAAAAGAGTGTACGGAGTGAATTTATCTCGCGAACTTCGTGTTCTTTCTGTGTAAAGAGATAGACACAGTTTCTGCTTAACACTGATCGGAACTGGCTATCCGGAGCAGTTTATCTGTTAGGTAGATAAGTTGCAAAACCTGTTTGCACTTCGTTGCTTTTCAAGAATGATTGCCCCGCCACGAACATAACGCAGTATGTTAACTGAATTCATCTCGTGAACTTCGTGTTTTCTTTGCTATTAAAATTGACTAAACTTTATGACCGTTTTACATTTGTTTATCACTGCAAGCTGAATTGGCCCGTCTCTTTTGATGTCCATCGAATTAGGCACTGTGCTCTTTCCAGGTTGACGTCCATGGAAATTGGTGTCCACTTTGCTGGAGCGCCTCTGATCTGTAATTTGGCAAGTTAAGTATGTTACCCGCCAGCAAGTGAGCAGTCTCATATAATCACGACCCTGATTCGTCGTTCTTTGTATGACTGTCGTTGTTTCATGTCTCACGGCCCGAGCGTGGTTCTGTTGAGCAGTTAAAATACAATGCAATCTGGTTAACATAATCCATGACTCAATACGTGCACCTCAGCTTTGTCAGTTTCAAGAATAATATGGACACTGTTAGCCCAAAATCGTTTAACACCAAATGCCTTTGCTAATCCTGATCCCGTCGTTCCAGAAACACTTTTTTTCTTCCTTCGAAGTTGCCCACTTAATTCTGGATAGGAATTTCGACGCGAGTATGACGTGTTTCTTGAACTGCACATTCGAGTTTCTTATTGATGTTCGACTACATCTTTTGTTATATGTGCATCGTGTGGTTTTCTGCTGGTCAGTGATGTTGCTACTTTCGTTTCGCCATTTGAATAGGAGCTTCAACATCAAGTGTCTCTTGTTGCAAGTGGTTATCTTCAGGTTGGTAAGTACTTTTCTTTTATCCTATCAATAACAACAGCGATACGGGAGACTAATTATGAAGATGAGAGAAGGAGACAAGATGGCAGTTCCGTATATGATCAAGAAGTTATGGAGAGAGAAAAATGATGACCAGCTTTGGCAGTTGGGTATATCGTACGTGGATCAGTATCTGTAACTATGCATTCCGGTGTGGAGTGTAACATCTGTTTTTCGAGTGTTGAAAGGTGCAATAGTATTCGCGTTTGTTTCTTTGTTTTCTTACTCGATCACGATTTCGGACGAAATGAGCAACTCCCGACCTATACCGCTACCTTGGCAAGGTGGTCTGGCTTGTGTACTGTTTTGATCCGGCGGGCTATGCTGACTAGGACTCCGGTCCTTTCACGTGCAACCTTATCAGACAGGCCAAAGGGGAGTAGTCCGATGAAGAGCAGTTCCACTTATTTGGCAGCATGTTGTACTAGTTCTCCCTCCCCAAGTTTCCTGCCTTCGGACGATAATTGTTTTCTAAAGTCAAGACAACCAGTAAGTAGTGGCGTCTTGAATGTCTGCACTCTCCGACAAGTCGATCAGCAAGCTGCTCTGGCTAGCACTTTCTCAAGTCTGGAGCTTGATGTGTCCTGCATGTCGGAAACACGAGTCTACGATTCTAGCACGGTTATCCATTTGAGCTCACCTATAGATAACTGTCGATCCAAGCGCTTCTATCTCAGGGTTTCTGGTGACGCTGAAGCTGAATCTCGCGGCCAAGCTAGGGGTGGGAATCGCACTGAGTTCCAGAGCGGAGCAATGCTTGCTCAATTGGATCCCAGTGAACAGTCACTTGTGTGCTGTCAGACTTAATAAATCGGTAAATGTCTGTCGACGCAAATCAGAAAGGCATTGTTTATTTATTATATCGGCGTACGCTCCATCGGACAGCTGTTCGGATATTACCAAGGATGTGTTCTCTGACGCCCTCGTTGACCTTCTGAGGCAAACTAAACACTCAAACATCATCATACTAGCGGGCGATTTTAATGCTCAGCCTGGTCGTCTTTCTTCAGATGAGAAGCGGCTAGGAGGTATGCTTGGTGTCCGGGCACAACGCACTGATAATGACGAAAGACTGCTGCAGCTGTGCGTATCCCACGGTCTGTATATTTTGAGCACGGCATTCCAACACAGAAAAAAGCACTGTGTTACTTGGAGACCTCCGTGCGCCTCCCAACCGTGAATACAGTTGGATCGTATAGCAGCTAGTTACAGGTGGCGCCACTCTGTTAAGGACTGTCGTGCCTTTTGGAGCAACCACCTGGACTCGGACCATGCCGTCGTGCGTGCCCGTTTTGTTTTGTCATTCTCCCAGAGGACATACGCTCGTAAATGCAAGGTGGTTGAATGGCATTCGAGCGATGAGGATGTGAAGAACGCTTACCAAAAGGCGTTGGTGAAGAAGTTACCCAGTTCGAGTCGGATGAAGGTTCCTGATGAACACTGGGAACAAATCGCCGCAGCTATGAGAGCATGCTGTGAACAGGCATGTTCCGAAGGAGCTGTTCAGTTTTGACAGAACTGGACTTCCATCACGTCGATAAACCTCATGAACGAGCATCGCTTGATCCCACCTGGTGCTGAATATGACGATCGTCGAGAACTTAAGCGCAAGCTGACTAAAAGTTTGCACAAAGACCATGAGCAATACTTGGTTGAACAGTCAAAAGAGATTGAAAAAGCCTTTTTATCGGGGAATCGCAGAAAGCTTTTTTCCCTGATCCGTGGTTGTACTGGCCGTCGAGTCGGTGTGAGACCATATGTGAAAAAGATGGTTCACTTATCACCAGTCAATCGCCCCGACTTGACAGATGAGTTGATGAACAAATCATGTGAACGACGGGACCCGATTGGTCAGTTATTGCACTCCAGACGGTCCTCCGTCGGAAGCAGAAGTTGTCCTGGAACTCAAGTTATTGAAACGTCTTAAGGCTCCTGGTCCAGACCTCCTCTCTCCCTCTTTTCGAGAATGTCGGAGAGAGGTTGACATCCGAACTGACTCGACTTCTCCAGACGATCTGGGAGATTGAAGAAGTACCTTGTGATTAATGCTTATCAACAATAATTCCCGTTTTGAAAACGGGATCCCGAAGTCAGTGTGGCAACCAAAGAGGCATTAGTTTGGTGTTTGTTGCGTGCAATTTACTCAAACTTAAAGCTTGTTGTGTGAAATAAGCGAGCAGATCTTTCAAAAAGACCAGCACCAAACACTGGAGTTTTTCAGTTTTCCACCTGTTTGCACTGGTGTTAGATTGGTCGTAGTGTTTCCATTTTAGAAAATCCCTGTTCATCGGAGTTGTTCAATGCCTGAAATGGACCGACAGAAAACATTACGAAGCTGCATTGCATATTAATCTACAAGAAGCATGAGTGTACATGACTTTTATAATAAGTTGTCGTCAGTCGGATATCTGAAGTAGACACGGGAAAAATGACCCTTTCCTAGAGTTGTACTGTTTACCTTGTTCACTAGTCCTAGCGAGTACTCATGGAAGTTGTTCAACAATAGGGAAATCGATACACAGGCATGGATTAGTTAGGCGTTGACAACAGACTGAGGGATAATAAATCATCTACTTAGGTGTGTCAGTAATATACGTTTTATAGTCCGTTTCAAAGGCCGGACAATATAATATGCACTGTTACCAAGGGATTTTCGGTGTGAGACTTTTATCTGTTTACCACGTGATGATAGACTGTCTGTTTTATTGTCCGTCCCTCATGACCTTGACAGTGCTAACCATTCATGTGATCATGACTAAGAAACGTTCGATCGTGCTGTCTGACACAAACTTAATCACAGTACAACATGATCACTGGCAAACATATTCACGAAAAGAAATGAGAGATTAAAGATTTCGATTACTAAGTTTAGCACTGTGTTACAGAAATCGTTTTAAATCATTTGAATTAGTTTATCGTGCGGTCATCTGGCAGTGAGAGACAGTCAGTTGTTTGTGTTTAGGGCAGAAGATGGGCTAGCGATCTGTTCAGCTGCCTCCGATCCTTTCGTCAATCTTTTGTTGAATGGAAATCACTTTTTATCATTTGTGCATACTCCGAGAAGAGTGTTCAAAATGTTCGACTATTTTGTGTATTCATTGCTGGACGTCAAGCATTATTGGGTGTTATTAAACTGAGCTATATCTGGTTGTATCAGTTAACGTTTGTTGCAAATGAAGAATGCCTATGCTAACCGATAAATTTAACGAGGGAAGCATACCAAGCGGATGAATAATCGGGAGTTTTTGAGATGATTCAATCTATCGTGTCATGCAGTCACACATGTAGGTTGCTAGCGGGAAGGGATTAATCGAAACGTTTTGAATGTGTGTATAGCAACCTGCACTCTGAACGTTATCAATCCAGAATAGTAGAGTTACTGTTCATCAGATCTACTATGTAGAAGAACTGAAACATTTCTATAGTGTTGCATACTTCCATCGGTCTACTGAAGTGTTTTTTTCTAGAACGTACTTTAGGTTTACCAAGTCAAGCAGTAACCCGTTCTGGTTGGCCCGACATCCCGATCAATCTAACACTTTAAACAGTTAGTTCACTTTGAACAAAACAGTGGACTCGTAGAGTGATAAATAGAAGTATTCTGTACTGGCTCATTGGTACCGAATTTACAATAACTTGAATCGATGAAAGGGTGAAGTGGGTAGACCGTCGATCGGTTAGGATAGGTCATTAAATCTTAGAAAGTGTTAAGTTCACAAACAACCGCTTCTGAACACGCAAGGCCGGCTTCAGTTGATCGATTGCAACCGCCTCAGCAAACCGCAAGAATCGTGGATCGGGATGACTTAATAGGATTCGGGCTGCACACGCTGGGTCGACTACATGACCAATAATCAGAACAGTTCTAGCTACTGCGGACATTATTTGTTTGCGTGTTTAAACGACATTACCGTTCTTCAGCACACAGACTGCTGCACCTGTGTTTCTCCAATGGAGTTTGGATTAGATGAACACACTGACCGAAGAAAGGTTCATACTGCGGCCATTTGCTTGATGTGTCGAATATTCCCGCTCGGCAAGCAACGTATTTCATTTCTCCTTTACTAACGGAATGTTGTGTCTCCATGTTTCGAAGTAGACCATTACTCATATTGTAGCGAAAAGGCGCTTAATGATGCACAATCTTTATTGTCCAACGCGCTGGTTATCATGCCACGCACGCGCTCGCGTTTATCAGTCGGAATTCCAGCCCACAGCACGTCCCGGTTTCCGCTCACACTTCGTGTGCACTTCTGCCTGGTTTATGTGTGTGATCGGCTCCTTCTATCGAGGGTTTTCCGCCGGCCACTCGTCCGTTGGTCCGATCTCATTAGGTGTTGACTGGTATTGTCTGAAATCTGTCCAATATGGGCTTTGACCGTATTCCACAACCGTGTCGAGGTAGTACTCCGAGTAATGTAATAATCACGCCCCCGATCTGCTCGTCCATCCTATTTTGCCTGCTATGTCTCACCCGTCGGTCCGATCCAGTTGGGCGATGATTCATCCGGTCGCCCATGGTGTACCCGATCCTCTCGCTGTGGGCTTCTGGACGTACCTCCACTGCGTTGAGGTATTTCGCCGAGTGTTAGAATACTCGTACCTCCAGTTTGCTAACTCACCACAATTTGTTCGGATCACCAAGCTTTATTGTCGGTTACACCATTTGCAACGTTTTATTGCCCACTGAGATCTTAAACATTCATTGGCAAGGTTTGGTGAAGACACGAACCCAGGCCGCATATCTTAAAGCAGTGCATCCTAATCATCAGCAGAATTTTCGTATTAAAGTGGAGAACTAGAACACCTGTGTGACGTGAGTCTATTTGTAAATGGGCAGGTTTTTGTCTTATTCGGCTACTCTTTTTTTTCTTCTGTTGACACCCTTCTTGAGTGATCACTCTCAGGAAAACGTTCGTAAACACCAAAGTCTTGATAGCGTTCCATCCGTATCCTTCGATTTCTTATGCTTCACCCTCTTGATATTTTGCCTGTTGAACGATTTGATAACTCTGATGTGATCAAACGCCAATAAATGCGTCGTTCAATGGTTCCAGCTGAATGGCGCTATTAGATGAAGTGACCCCATTATTGAGAAGCAAACATCATTAGTCCAAAGTGCCAACAAACATATGCAGTAGACCGTAAACTGAATGTCGACGGAATAAAATAGAATCTCATATTGTTTGTTTATATGTAGTGTTGTAATATTTACAAGGTCCACTCTATCGGAATAATTTGTACCAGTGTATTTATTCTCGATTGTTCATGGAATTTATCTAGGGGCGCGAGCGTATTTACAGGTACTGGTTTATCGACGTAAATACAGCCGGTATAACCTTGAGGGAGACCTACAGCTAACACGTTTGCTTGAGGTATTTCATTAGCTGGTTACATACAACAAATTCGCATAGGTTAATCACGTGCGAAACGTCTTGCATTAGTGAATCGAAGGGTCTGTCATCGGCGTCACATTAATCAGATGTTTAGATTCAGTTACGGGACAGAACAAGATTGAGTGCCAAAATAGCGTCTATGGTTACGTAATCTGTTCAATTTAGGTCTGAATGTGTGGCCTTGGAAGGTTTAGCACTTTGAGTACGTTATGGGGGAGAGTGTAGGTGAATGCTGATGACTTCTGCGGTTGCCAGCAAACGACCTTTCATCTGATTGGATTCCGCACTACGGATTTGACAGATCAGACTGTATGTGCCTGTAAGATTGATTTTATGTTTAGACTCCATTAAATGCACAGCGTTCAAAAGTGAGTAGGCTTTCACCAAGTCTCAAATAAACCATATCGAGTGATACTTTCTCATACATTCAATTATTCGCCATGCACACTTGACCTCCATACTACTGTGATTATAATGTTGATTTCGGCAGCTTCACTAAACTGTTATATCTATCAATGGATCGATGAGATGCCTCGAATATTTCACCCCCAGTTTCACGGCTTACTACAGCTCGTTTTCTTGGCGAAGTTAAACATACCTGCAAAGCTGACAGACTCAAACCCCTATCAGATTATGTTGTTAAAAGCAGAGTTCATGGTGATAGTTTACAAGCGTTTCCCGAAAGCATTTTCTCCCTTTCTCCGTGTTGAGTATGTTCTGCCCACTAGAAAGTGAATGGCATAACTGCTTTTAGTGACATTATCGTTGTTGGAAAGCTGGTGCTGACTCCGTCATCTCCTTCTGTATAAGAACGTGGTTTAAAATCGGGAAGACTGAGTTTGTCGTGATCAAACACATCGACAGGCGACTGAGTGGTTACCGCCGAGCTACTACGTTATTTATCAAATGAAACATTTGATTAGACTTTACTCTGTCAATTACACACACAAGCATAAACTGACCATGTCGACTAGCTGATCTTATATGTTACAGCACTAACGTAAAAATCAACGCGTCAAGCCATTGGTAAACGGAATGCCTGTGTATTACTCACTGTTGGGTACCTTCATCGAATGACACGTTGATTGCTTCTGTTTTTTATTCGAGGCAGCAATCAGCACTCATCGTTCAACATTGCTTTGGTCCCCTCATGTTCTCAGTCGCTGCGCATTGTGGTCGCATGGGCAGTCAACTGTTTGGCTCATTCTTGACTTGCCATCCGTGAGATGCAGCGAAGGGTGTTTTATTCCTGGTTTGAGAGTGACCTATTTTTGGTTGGCTGCCCGGCCTGATTACTGTTTGTAGTGTTTAATGATGTTCACTCTCAAGCCGACGCGTCAGGATCAGTTTTGTCTTTGTTTGGACTTATCAGGCACAGATAGTCTGAATGAGGGAGCCAGCCAACTACCACTCGGATTGCGAGCCAACGCTCCCATCCGTTCGACCACCAGTTCTATGACTGTCGCTCACGATGGGGGAATTTGTATGTACTTGATTTATTGCTATAAGGGAGTTCAGTCTTCTGATTTGTTTGTGATATTGTTGCTTATAAAGAGGTGGAGGTCCAGCTTAATCGAGATTAGTGGGCCCAAACTAATGAACCCAAAAGTGATGCCATTACAGAAGTTTACCTGTATCATGTCAAGCCGTTTCACCCTCTGACGGTTCCACTGTTCAACTGCTGGTATGGACTTGAGTTGACAAAAAATATCCACTTGTAAATAACTGCTTATTGTTTTGCAGCTGTCTGATTTAGTTACTCTGAACTTGGCAATTGAAACATAGGGACGGGAGGACGGTAATAGTGACCCTGACCTTATCCTGATTTGATTTAATTGATTTTCGCCGTGTGTCTTCCAAAGGAGACATCTGATTAAGATCTTACGACGTGTACAGCGGAAATACACTTAAGAATTGTGCAACCAAACTTACAGTCTATTCACAACTCATTGTTACCTTGTTTTGCGAAACCAAAAGCAGAACTAACCGTTTTCGAACATGTGTGAAACGTCTTTGTCAATAATACTGAAAAAGCAACACTTGTATTATGCTTATGAGAACCAGTAAATGATAAAGTGACGCAATCGAGTTGAGAGGTGGGTTGGTAAGTTATGACCGGAAAACTGCAACGATTTAACCTAGTTGTTTTGCTCCCAAATTTTTTGATCACATGGTTAGTCTTATCACTAATGATCTCCCCAAGGGACAAAAACTGCGGCAGTAAATTTTGATCGCAAACGTTTGGTTGTTTTCGAAACAACTTGTGACCATCTGTAATGTTTGATTTCTGACTCAGAAACTTCTTCAGACCGAATGAACTAGTTACAAATGTTGAGATAAACCAGAAATGCATCAGTACACTGATTCGAGAGTAACAGACAGTGAATCGCAAATGGGGCACATACAGGTGGAATCGTTTTACTTAGATAATTTGGTTCCAGAGCATGTTTTGGAGGCAGAGAAAAGAGCTCTAAATTCGTTGCCAAACTTTCAAGGAAGTGATGAAGCATAGCTTTTATTACATGCGTTGCAATGATATCGGAACCTTTTCTTTGCGTTTTGAATGACAGACAGCGGGTTGTTGTCACAAAATGGAAACGCCTTGTTTAATCATGATGCACTTGAAAGACCTAGCAAAGCTTTCCCGAATAAATACTATTGACAAAATGAAATGCAGCATTGTTTTACGAGTTTGCTTTGGGACTGATCGCGAGGGAACCAAAGGTAGAAGACCGAGACATGGGGGCAAATCACAAAACGTTTCCGAAATGATTTTCGATAGCAGAAAATGGACAGGGATTCAACAATCTCGATCATATATTGGATAGAAGTTATTAAACTGGTCTAAGAACAGTGAGATTATCTCACACGCGTTTTGATTAGCACGAAGACGGCCGGTTGCAAAGGCCACTGAAATCAAGAAGACCAAAAGTGCTGTGAACAGGAATGGTGGGTGTTGGTTGTATGGTACACGACTGTTTGTCCTGAATAGATTTAGTTGACTCGAGTCGGTGGTCAGATGGATTGACCTTTCAAACGATCTAACAATCCTCGTGGCACACTGAAGCGTTCGATTTTCCTTCTCCATCTCTCGAAACTTAGCTTTAAAACTAATTTAATCAATTGCATCACCTTCATCATTGTGTTCACGTGACTAAATCAGTCGAATCCAGTGACTTAAACTATATCTTGACACGGCTGTTGAATCCTACACCAACGACTTGTTACCTCCGGGTTAATATGTTTAGTATTGTTCTGCGTACCTTAAGTACCGAAAAAATTACCAAGACTGACCAAGTATTTTCCATTTAAAATTTGCACCTGCGAGATTAGTTAACAAAGATGTTTACATTGGTGCCTATACCATTCGAAACAATGTCAATACGTACACTTGTAGTGGACAAGTGGGTATGCACTAGACCCTGGTCCACTAACAATTTGAAACGCCTTCCCTGAAAAGTGATCGAAATGTAGTCTCAACAGGCATCGAACTAAAGAACGTAGCGGGGTTTAGAAACAAACTGTATATTTCCAGCAATGTTTGGAAATATGATAAGTAGTTAGCTCTAGCCTAGTCTGGGACCAACGGCAGCAACCAAGAGGAGAAAAGGAGTGAAGCGCGAAGTGGACCACAGCCCACTCGGCGGCACTCAAAAGCGCGCCAGGCGAAAAGTGCTCGGAACCTTCGAGTGCGTTAAACAACACTCGAAAAGATTCGGGCTAAACGACCTTGGAGAATGAAATAATGAGTGAGTCGTTAGGAAAAGAGCAAGCATACGCTGCGTGCAGTTAGTTGCACGACTGTAGCAGGCGTACACAGAATCATGAGTACAGTACAAACAAGTGGGAAAACACGGTTGCAGCAAGGATCCTTAGAGCCACACGACCGTCGGTCACTACACACTGTATGACCAAATCACAGTGCCGTATATAAGAGAGATATTAAAAATTCTGCCTGTGCATCACGACTGAATTTCACCTGTTGATCAAGTAAACCTTTTAAATAACTCACGTGGTACAAAAGTTGCTGTTTTGTTGTCCGATGATTTACAGCGATGAGCCCTTTTGTTGGAATTCATCTTTGGGTACTTAACTGAGAAAGGGATGAGAATTCTAACTGAATGTAATGTTCTAGAGACCAGCTGATTAGTACATAAACGGATAGGCAGACAAAAATACCCGTAAGCCTTGAAGGTGGTTTCTGATTGGAGCCATCGATATCAATCCATTGCCACTTTTTGTTGAATCAGATAGAGTAAAATTTTCCGATCAAGAACTCAGACAAGACGGGTCCGTTCGTCGAGGTTACAAAGACTTAGTCAATGTTGAAACTACTCTACTATTTTCGGATGGGCCTCTTGATGCAGATTTAGCTTCTGGACGACGTCCAAGTTAAACTGTGCGTGTACGCTCTGAAGTTTATTGAGTTATTGGCGCGAAAGTTACTTATGGTCAAAAGATACTGACGCCAATAAAAAAATACGTATGTATCACATGTAACTAGCAATGTAACATATGTAAACGAATAATAGGCCAGATAACAAGGTGTTTGGACTTATCAAATTCCTGATAGTACTGTACAAGTGATCGTTGTGAATTACTCATTGAACAAGTGGACAATTGCGGGGTATGACTGAAAGATGGGTTGGTGTGTGCGTAACCTTTGACTTGTAATTCCTTAGCAGTGTGACGCTGTACAAGTTTCGAAGACAAAACCCTCTAGGCGGAACCGTGTACCACCTAGGTCATGTCTACCGGTCCGGGCGCGATGATGTCTTTTCTGTTTCAAACCTTTCATGTGAACACGTAAAAGAACATGATAGCTTTTTCGTTTGATGGTGTTCGTAACCATGAGCAGGATAATGTGTGCGTGTGGAAGGATGCGAGACAGAATGATACAGACACCAGCTGTGTCAGACGTGCCGAGCTTACTAGTCATGTCGGGTGCAAAATGAATGAACACTTCACAGTTCGGAATGTAGGGTAAAAGGTCACAAGACATCGAACCGCGGTGAGGTATCAAATACAATATGTTGATGAGAATCTAAACATAGTGTATCAAAAAGTTATCAGTTATAATTGTCCTGTCAAGAAGACACCTACAAGGTCGACTTCAAACGACTTCTGAAGGTACGGAGGTTTAAAGCTCAAGTTGAAGCCATATTATAGTATACCCGTAAGAAAAACAGAATGAGAGCTCACCAATCATTTTTTTTATCGAGAACACTTAACACCTGTCACGGTCTGGTCAATTGGTTCGTTCGCATTCGAGACCTCTACTTTGGAGACTACACAGACCGTTGAGTGACGCCCGTTCCTTCGATTTCGGTATCGGTTTATTTGGTGGAATAGTCGACCGTATGTGTTATTGGTTTACTAGTCGCAGGTTTTGTAAATTCCTGATGGATTTACCATCGCGGCCTATTGATGTTAATTGGGTTGATGCTTGGCTTATCGCAAGTGAACGTTGCCAAGGTTTGCAGCAGTCGGTGTCGGGTTATCCGTGGTTTCTTGAGGCTTACTCGTTTATCGATCAGTTGGCAAATTCTAGGTTGTATGTCACCATGCATAACATATATGCCCTGTTTTCTTCCCCCTGAAACACCTTTTAAGGAGGCACGTAGTGAATGGAAAAATGTCTTCGCGGTATCATTGTGGCGCTGATATGTGACAGACAATAGAGGTTCCTCATTTTTCAGTTTAATTGTGTTGTCGTGCGTTTTCCTTAACCAGTTATCTGAAAATGGTCGAGATGTACCTCTATTACAGCAGTCCACAATTAACCCACAATAATATATTTCTAATGAGTAGTAGTAGGGATTTGGTTAATTTCAAGTTGAACATCACCCACAATTGATCGCAACTGTCGCATCTCCATAGACTTTCCAGTCGGCCCCTTTCGAAAAGAAGCACTAGACCCGAGTTTCGCTCTCATTAGAGCTCGTCAGTAGTGCATATCATCGTCACTGCCGGGACTTTAGTCACGGCCACGCTGTTCATGAGGCAACCGTGTTTACCACTGCACCATTGGCCTCACATTAGGCACGACCGGATTATCGTATGTGAACGCTCAACCACTTTCGTTTGTGAGTGATGATCAAGTTGCCAGATTGTCTCGAAATGGAAACATAGTAACTGTCCTGTTAACTCCAATTGATAACCCCGCGATTAGGACTTCCTAGACAGGTCGAAATCTCCGATCTCATTAAACCTGCTAGGCGATATTTTAGATTACTAATGAGTAGTCGGGGATTTGGTTAATTTCAAGTTGAGAGCGAAACTCGAGTCTAGTGCTTCTTGTCGAAAGGGGCCGACTGGAAAGTCTATGGGGATGCGACAGCTGCGATCAATTGTGGGTGATGTTCAACTTGAAAATAATATATTTACAGAATATTCTATATCCACGTCTAAATCTACACAAAACACCAAAATGTGGCACCAGGTATTCTACATAGTGCTGAAATCTGACACGGTGTGAATTGAATGAATCTGGGGATAATATTAACAGACTGTTTATACAATTGACACCTTCATAATTTTGATTTTCTTTGCTTTTTCATCTTGAAGTTGCAGTGGAATTTGCCCTGATTTGAATTCGGCGGCATTAGTTGCGAAAGCTTCATGGGAAAGTTGCATGCATTTGTCAGTATGACTACTTCCTCTGTTTTCTCTTGCGTTGAATCCAGTCTGCTGATTTGAATAAATTCAGCAATCGTTTCCTCGAACAGAATAAGTTCTTGTTGAACACAACCAGTGTGTTCTTATGGAGCTATTAAGTCAGTATTTTAAACATTAGTATCTGTCATCTTCATCTATCCCTCGATCAGATCATAGTACTATTGTAGCAAATGTCTAGTGATATCTTTCTATGGAGCCTCTCGGACTAGTGGGAGCCACAGTTTTACCGCTTTTCAAATTAAGAGCCCTGGCAACCCGATGATAAACTTAGTGAGATTCGTCTAATTTGTTTGATAGATAGTTGGTTGTTCAGCCATCCCGAATTAAATCAGAACCTACCTTTTAATTTGTCCTTTCTATTCATTCCGTTTTGCTTACTAACTTCTTTGATAGCTGGTTATGTTACACAATGTTTATTTTAAATACAAGCAACTTAATTTGATCAGTTTTCGTCTTATGTTGTCATTTTATTGCACATTTATTATTCTGCCTCCATTTACTCTGTGTCCATCTTTTTATGCTGATTGGAACCTGAGTGCCTAAGGAACCTTGTTTCTCTTCGATTAATCACCACTAATGAAACTGACCATGAACTTACATAATTATTGGTTGACCTTCATGCATGGTCAAATCAAATTTCAGACCAGATGGTCTTATTGCAATTCGTTTTGTTTACGTCGTATGAAAACTCCGTTTCTTTGAATCGCCGGTTTTGCGATTATGGAATCCTCCCGCTCAACAGATCGTCTTAAGTGATATAATGTTATTCACAGACTACATTTAGCTCAGATTTGTTCGTACGTGACTGACCGTGTCTTCGGTTTATATCTACATATTTCCTCATAACTTAGATGGTTGAATGCTCAGTTGCTGTTATTACCGGTTCCATGAAGTTAAACTTTGTACTTTGCCTGTCAACTGTTGTATCTACTGGACCCACTGTAGTAGACTGTTACCGCGGTCAGAGTGATGAGGTTACTTCTGTTCACTATATCAGACATTGTACTATATTGACCAAGGAATCCATTAACAGACTCGTTGATACAACTCTCATCCGGCGTACACGTTTTAAGTACTTTCGTATGATCTAGCCTATTGATACGGAAGCGAATCTCCGTGACCGAGATAAACACTCATCCGGGTTGATCGAGACATACCCTGGCTATCCTACCGGGTAGCCAAAATCTACTTTCGGTCAATTCAGTGGTCTGCCACACTATTAGTTGTCAGCCTTCCACTTGATATGAATTCACTCCTGCTTGTTGGTTCTCACAATCTACGTTGTCCGATCAAAATGAACCAATAAGCAACCTTCCTCCCCATGAATGCATTCCACATGCGGGAACACTGCGTTGTTGACGTTTTGCCGTGGAGCTCCCGTGAATTCAGTTTACCAATCCACAGCCAGTGGGAAGTTTTAAACAATAGAAATGAGATTCTGAAAATAAAGTACAAATATATAATTCACACAATCTGAAGAGGCCTTTGATTTATACACGAAACGTTACCGATAAATGTGAATACCAACTGCTGACGAATTGTCATGACGCCACGAACTGTCGGTCGATCTCAACCATACTCCGACCTATCGCACGGGATTTCCATCATAAACATAAACAATACGAAACATTAATAACTTCATGTATATATAATCGAGATTAATCTTGCGACTAGTGGCCTTTCTGTATCTGAAGATTGAATAGAGGGAAAATTTGCGCGCACCTGAAATGGATGAACTAGTTGGTGCAATCGCATTTTGATGCGATTTGGGCAAATGTCCCTAAAGTCTAAATTTCAAATACGTATCAGTTCTGTTTGTTATAATTACACACCGACTGGGTTGAGTTGTTCGAAACGTTGAGTCGTCTATATCTGCGTCTGCTGTTTTTGCCTGCTAACTAGACCACACTTATGCCGTTGAACGTTTTTTTCGACGTCTACGTCAATTCACTCTGGATGACACTACCTGAATCACCAATACATCGTTTAGCAAGTTTTATCAACGGAATATTCCATACAATCAAGTCATTTTCTCCCTTGATTTCCTGTTGATCGTTCTAAATCGATGGGCCAGATACTGACCGCAAAATGTTTATGAGTCGTTTGCTAGTTTGTCACGGCTCCTCAATCGGTGCAGATTGTACGGCTTGACAGTTGTCTAAACGGGGTTTCAGTCGGCGACCAAGCCGTGATTCTCGAGTATTGTCCAATCAAAATAAACCTCAGCAAATGTTTTTTAGCAACTGTTCAGTCAGAGTGCTTGGCATTCGTCGTAGGGTTTCTGTCCTCTGGTGCACATTTGCACAAGGCGATTGGATGATGGCACCTCGAACGTCCCATGCTTTTCTTTGAGATATTGCATGTTTGTGTTTGTGTGCATTAATGTTTAGACAATTATTGACCGCTCAAAGTCAAGCCTAGAAGCACATAACACTTGGCTAGCCAATTGGAGGTTGGTGACATACGGAGACCGCCTACAGTGCATATTCACGTGTTGGTCTCTGTTTCACAAACATGCACAAAGTCACGTGATTCACAACATTTTGAGCGCAGGTACACACTCATCTTCCTTGTATGATCGCCTTAGCACATTCCACCACTTAATCGACGTGATAATTAAAATGAACTCACAACACATATCACAGTGCCTTCTGTAGCGTAATGTTGTTGAATGGCTATTGGGTTATATGACATTTCTGTTTGATTGACGTTAATGAGTATAAAAAGTCTTCTGTGCGCAAAAAGCATGCCAGAAACCGACGGAACTGAAAAAGAGCAACAGTGCCGTTTTTGTGTTACCCCCACGTTGCTGTTACGATCGTTTACCATGTTCACACGATTCTCCTTGTTTTTCGCCAGCGCTGTGTTATTTTTAATCTACTTGGATATACAACGAACTAATGGAAACAACGTGATGGAAGCAGTCCCATATGTTGGCGAACAATCTACATCAGTTAAATGTCTACAGCCTACCGTAGACTTGTCCAAGATGCTTCAAAATGCACCGGTGGTCTTGGCTGGACGATTTCGTCAGCGTTTTGGAAAAACGAACGCTAAGTTGAACAGTGATCGATTTTCCTTACCCGACCAAAGGTTTAATGCTACGGTGCTTGTGACCAACGTGTACAAAAGTTTTGACCACAAACAGGATCAGATTATGGTAGGCTCGTTTTTCACACCAACTGTCGATAGTCATGACGGACCGGGTTGCTTGGATGCATTCTATCGGAATTCAAAGTACATATTTTTCTTGAGACGAAATATGAATGCTGATAACTTTTACGATGTGACTTACAATCCACATCCGTACACGGAGGAACTGGATCAGAATATTCAAGCGAAACAGTGCGTCAATTGTTGTAAGTAGACCGACTATTTTGATGTTTGCGAAATTAAGCGATTTATACTAATGAGCTACTTTGATAGATTCAAACAGGAGACTTATGGAACATAGACTGTATGGAATGATATGGTGTATTTACTCAGATCGTTACCAGAATAGCTAGAATTTCACCATTGGCTGTTCTGAACACAGAATGAAAGAAAATCAGTCTGGCAAAGTTTTGCAAGCGCAACTTTTGATCACAACATCACCATACATTCAAATATAGCGGGATTTCAGGGGATCACGTACTAACATTTGTTTGGTGCTTGTGGAATTAGCGCAAAGTAGCCATGGTTCCTGCTAATTAAGACGTACACACCACTGAAAAATTGGTACCTACGTTGATTGTATTCTTCCTAAACGGTTTTAGTTTACGCGTCGTTCTCTTAAATGTTTCGTTAAAAGCAGTAGAATCTGCTAATCTGACCTGGTTCCCATTCTTTCTCTCAAACCGCTTTATTGATTGTGACGACTTTCACCGGAAAATAATTTCTGAACAAGCTATAAGTTATACTTGTGGCGTATTTTTGAGTCGGAAATTTTTTTTGTGTATACTTTCAAACAAAAGATATCAGTTCTTCCTTAATTATTTCACGACTTGTTCAATAAACTGCTAGTTTACTAATAAAATGTGACGATTTTGATCGATCTCAACCAATCATCATTCATAGTTGACCACAGTTTTCAAGTTTCCATAAATTTTCCATGCGGTACCTTTCTACAAGTGGGTCTAGACTAAAGTTTCGTTTTTGTCAAGGCATGATGTAGTAAATCACAGAAGTTGTTGATTGACCACGACTGTCAAAATCTTTCATTTGACAAGTTACGAATCTACTAGATCTCTTTTGAGCTTAACTATGAGTTTGACATTTGTGACCAGTTTGTTTAGTCCAGTCTCATTACTGTGGACTAGACAGAGTTGACTATTCTCAATATTTGTGATCTTATAGGTTAACTGACTCGGTCAATTTTCAGAAAAAGGTAATCATAATATTGTGGGAAAACATGTACTAATGATCTAAAGCTGTGGCAACAATGACAAAGATGTACTTTAAACAAATTACTTCACTGTTCTAACCTAAGCAAATAACTGTACAGAACAAACTTAAAGTTTATTTAGACATGCACTCAGTCACATCAACAAGAAGTCTACCGTAATCTATATGTTGTTTCTGGAGCGATATTTATATACGCTTACGGTCCACTATGAGTATATGGTTAGTTTCGTACATTTTGCGCACCGTTGACGTCAGTCTGCACCGGAGCACTTCCGAACGGAATACGCTGAGAGGCTATGTGACTTTCACTGTCGGTGTAATGTGTTGTACTTGAGATAAATGTATCGGTATATCGATCACACACGGTTGGACAAAACAGATCGATCAAGCAGAGTTTTGCAACCAGCAGACGTCAGTGATTAAGCGCGTATGTAAAACATTTTCTTCGTTTAGGCTTGCTACACACACGCCGATGATGTGTTGCATACCGTTTGCCAGGGTGGTGGATTTAAGTGTGCCAGCGGATATGCACACACACAAACGTCCCAGTGGAACACGGGCCAGTCCACTAAAAATAATGCCGGGACATTCCAAAGCTTGATCTTTTACTCAACAAACCAGTTTCAAGTGTCCGCCTATTTACACACATTAATGCTATGCACATTGCTTTCCACTTCTTGGAGTGTTGGCGCTTGAAATGGTCTCTCGTGGTTCGCAAACTCAATCCTGAGCAATTTAGTCCATTCACAGTTGATGTATGGAAGTCCCTCACCTCCTTCATTCAGGCATTGCTGTCAATCGACCAACGTACAGAATTTAATTTGCTGTGTAAAACTTAAGCTTGGCAGAGGGACAGGTACTACCCGTTCATCGAACACGCTGACAGATTGGTAACTTAAGTTTACACCAGTGGGATGTTGCAGTCCACGGTATGCTAATAGCGCTGGACCGGCTTAAACCAACCATTGAGCCAACTCATTGTGCTCCGTTGCTGCAGCGGCAGCCTAAAGATGACCGGATCATGTTGATCCGAGTCCACTGCCGCGCCACACACAAGTTTATTCCTCTCCCCCACCCTATTGGCTGGCAACTATTCTTCAAGCGTTCGTCTGTGCACATGTCCGTTTGCGCAATCAAACCTCTTACTCTGGCAAACGGTCTGTAACACATCCTCGGAGTCACCCTGTGCGCTTACTAGTGGAAAATCTTATCACCCATAATCTTATCGATATGCAGCTTATTCACATTCCTTTGGTTGGAACTGATCAGACCCACCTCAGGTTACTAGTTCACATTAATTACTAACACAAGGACAAAAATGGTCTTTATCTAATACTGTGAGCTGCTCACGCCTAAAATGGCACTCCATCACCGGTTTCGTCTTTATTTGAACTCATTCGGTAGAGATAGCCTGAGCGAAGTTCGAACCAGCTACTTTTCGCATGACGAGTAAAAGCTCATACTAGTTTGCTCATCAGTTCGATGAGTAAGTATTGTGAAAAGGTGATTAGAATTAAACCTATGATTGGAAGTAAACCTATGGGATTAGCTATATCTGTCTGGACGATCTGGGCATGAATATATACGTCATTCATATAATTCACCTCCATCATCAGCGATGAGCCTAGGGAGAAAGGCCTAGTGAATAGGGACTTCGGTTGGTAGAGTAGGAATATAGCTGCAAGGAACCTCGTTTAGACAGCATCAAGCAGAGCGGAACGACTGGTCACAGTAGGATGTCAGTTCAGGGGTTAGAATCATGCAATATCTTGTAGTTTAGTTGCAGTTTGTTCACAACTTATCTTGTTTCCTGAAACCGTACATTCTCCGTTTTTGTATCTCCCTAACTTATGTCGTACCAATGAGCAGTCTCTATATCTTAAACTACCGTTAGTGCAGCTGACCAGCTTTGACCGGTTGCACTACAAAGACCTCCACTTTCCCGTTCACCAGACTTATGCATTCACGTTCACACTGGATTCTGTGTGAGTGGATGGAGCCACAAACGGTTCAACTCAAGCCACTTTTTGTTACGACTCTTATGACCAAACATACTTTGACAGAGAGACCAAGGCACAAATGCCACTAAGAATGCAAACGCGTTAGGGATGATTACTGTCTTGGGGAAGTTGCGACTAATAAAACTTGGCGATCGATAACACGTAACCGCAGTAGTAGAAGTACAACGACCGTAGCCCAAGTAGAGACGGAACGTGTTAACACACCACGCCTTGTTGATTTAATGACTAGTACAGTTGACCAAAAACGGTCCGAAATTATGGCCAATAAACTACAAGGCAAGTGGGTTGTCAAGGTCAGTCACGGCCAATCAGAGAGCGATCGAATAGAGCAATGGATTCGACAGCGACTAGGGCCCAACCACGATGCTTTTGAACGTAGTAAACCAGCAACCGAATTTCCATGTGAGATGGAAGACAAACCTGTTGCAGTGAATTACAACGGTAATCATAGACTACCTAATTTACACATTTTTAGTGGAAATTCTGCGTGTTGTATGTCTTTAAACACGTTATTCCCAATGAAGTGGCGTGTGACGTTTATCAGTAGCCAAATTTGGGTGCACAGGATCGTGCATCCGTGTGCCACGACATATTGTGTACAAGGAAGTGGTTGTAATCAGATAATTCGATGGTTTCTAATCAAGTGTGAATCTGATTTCGCTTAGTGACTAGGGACGTAACGAGTGCTGTATACCATCAGTTGCTGAAGAGATGGCAAGCCGTGGACCTAGCCCACACTCAGTTGGATTGATAAGTTGCAACAGTGACTTCATAACTGTCTGTTATTACACTGTCCACAATCTTACCGTGTACGATTTTCACCTCGTGTTTTGTGTTCTAATTGATATGGTTTATTAAGTGCTTGAATGAAAGACATAGGTTCACACAGAGTTGGGTTTCTGCATTCGGATTTCAGCAGCCCATACAACATTTTGCACTCCTGATATGAATAGGTTTGACGCGGTACATCGTTTTAAATGTAGCATTCATATTGATTCTGTCACCAAAGCTGCCTTGATGGAAATTATCCCACCGGAAATCTCCCATGGCTTCACGGGTTCATGAAGTTTATAAGAAAAGAAATATCAAATGTCTACGTTTCCTCATCCCTGTACCAATAGAATGAGGATGCCTTTCGGACGATAGGCTAATCTAAAGAGAGTTAGTTTAAGGAAACCACAATGAATGAGAAGTGGGGCAATCACAAGGAGTATCTTAGCACATTGTAGCGGCATACCGGTACAACCAGCAGACATCTAAAGAGGTTGAGACAAAAACAAACTGACCAGCAGCAAAAATAATTGATCACACGCATGAGAAGACGGATATCTGGTAAGTGATAAAAACATGTAGCCCTGGTTCACCCTGGAGTATTTACCGAACGAGTAGAGTTTTGAACATCTTAGCCGATTCAGAGTTAGGCAGTGCGTTCCATGGCGTGCAGAGCCAAACTGCAAAGACGTTCTGCCTGCACAAGAGCAGACATTTCATTCCGCCTACCATGTTTTTCCCCGGTGTCTTTTCTCAGCTCCTCGTTGAGCATTGGTGACAAAAAAATGAATAAATGCAAGCTGAGGTCGCGCTACTGAGGGCTGTCCTTGGGCAAAATGTGCATAATTAGTTCAGAGGTAGCTGTCGTGTACTGAGCTACCCGGTTGAAAAGAACTCAGAACAAGAATGTGAGAGACACTAAGCAATCTCAGTTCATTGGAAAACTAGCACCTTTTATAGAGGAACATCAGCATTCACGATTGCTATTAAGCGTTTTCATTGGCCAGTTTGTTGTTATGTTGTTCCACGACCTTACATTTAGCAATTCACTTGTTTGAAACGGATGGGCATTCAACAGCAGCTGATCGCCGGATATAATTGGTTGGCGCCGGTTTGATCATAATTCCGTCTGTAGCAGCTTGTGTACGAACAATGATGGACTGAACCTTCTCCACTCAAGAAATCGCTCCAGTTCAATCTCATTGTGGTAACTTGTGAGGTTTATGGTCATAACTAATCAGCTGAAACAATTACACTGTACTTCGACTAATATTGGGTCACTAACACATTGACCGTTGAGACTGCATCTTCATTTGTTGCTGTTGGCGATATCCTTGATGTTGGAGTGTTGACAGAACAACGTTGAGGGTATCTGACTGTCTGGCTAGACTTCTCAACTTTTTCTGCATAAACCATTCTATCTCAGACATGTTTGACTGGACTAAGATCTGAAAAGCTTTTTTTAAAATCTTCTGATGAGTTAAAAATCTTTTACCACAACGGGTTTGAACAGGGAAACCAATGTTTCCCTCGAACGTATTTTACTACATTTCATTAGGTATAGACTGGAGTCCGGTGGTTTAGGTGGCAAAGTCTAATGGTATGTGGAAGTAATCAATAACCATGTTCACACTGATACATACCAGTCGCTAAGGCGCTGTGACATACGAGTATTTAGGTATGCGAAAGGATGATTTCGACTTGTCAACAGTTACCACATCTGTTAATCGGAGAAGCTTCCAAATGCTTTCCTCGGATTGCAATGAAGTGAACGTGCCGGAGAGCGTCGGTGAACTAGTGACGTTAACTCTTGTTAACTCTCTAAGCTCGAGTGAGACATTGTGGGATCCACGACTATTTTAAGGACCCAGTCTGGGATAAGTTCGCTAATCCAAATGCGTAACTAAAACCTTACTTTGCCCATGTGTAAAGATTGAAGGCTTCTGTCGTTCGAAAATACGGTAGTCATTAACCGTCAAAGACCACCTCACTACATACAAAAAACCGTTCGTAAGTACAGGTTTGCTTTCGTAACTGGACTGTATGGATGTACATGTGTGCGGTTTTATCATTTTGCTTCACAAAGCCTACCGAAATTTGTTACGTTAAAAATCTCGCAGATTACAGTGTGCACTGAGTGATATGCAGCAAAATGGGAGAAAGAGATGAGAAGTACTGAACAAGTGAATCCGGCTTTTCTGTTCGATAAGTGTGTTATATTATCATCACGTCAAACACAGTGACTAAACAAAATTATTATACTAACTGTTGTGGATTTTCACACTGAACTTTCTTGTTGAGTGCAGATAGACTCAGTCAAATGTTAACTAATTAATTAGGAGTGTTACACATTTTGCCATCTGAGTGACGTTCATATAGATCATATGTCATATTCCAATTTTATGACAAAATACTCGACCAACGGTGACCGAAGTACAAATGGGCAAATTTTTTTAAACAGTTTACTGGATTAATCTTGGTTCATTTAAATTTTCACAACTGATTGTCAGCAATTCTGCCAATCGTGGTTTCAGTGACACTTGTTGTACTTAGTTAGACTACCTGTTGATTTTAGTTGAATTTAATGGTCTATCTGATTAACACAGGGCATAGTTAACGCTCTGCTGATTGAACACTGAACATGTGATCTAACTATATCATACTAATTATTTTATCAATAGAGACTCCTTCTGGTGTATGACCAAGCTGCCAACTGATAGCTGTCAAAATGTGAAGAAACGTATTCTGCAATTATGACCGTATCAAACGATATATTGGCATCATCATCATCATAACAGCCATAAGCCTGACCAAAAGGTAGTGTGGCTCGGGCTGCCGTTCACCTCAACAGTGACGTGGAATATCCTGGAAGAAAACGCTACTAAGAAGGGTGAAAATTATTGAGAAAAGACTAAG
>JTDE01000182.1:169250-188319 GCA_014338405.1 Paragonimus skrjabini miyazakii | reverse complement strand
AGCACTCCTACGCGGTCATTAGTGCGACATACAATCCTATGAGTGTAACTGCTTTTCGTCTGACTGTTCCCCTTTGGCCTGTCTGACAAGGTTGCACCTGAAGGACCAGAGTCTTAGTCAGCATAGCCCGCCGGATCAAAACGGTACACAAGCCCGACCACCTCGCCAAGATAGCAGTATAGGTCGAGAGTAGCGGTATAGGTGGAGGATATATTGTCACGCCATCCCGGTTTCTGTTTGGCTTTCTTGAAAGTAATCGTACAAGTGCAGCTAGTGGGTTTACTGAAAATAAGCTTACCTTCTTTTTCATATTTATTACATGAAGATTCTGTCAACATTCTCCATGGTCTATAGCTTGATGTATTTTCTACTCGATTCTTGGATTTAGCACCCCAATCATGAAACAGTGTTGCAGATACCTTCTAAACAACCATTTTAAAACCATACTTTGTTTTCTGAAAGTTGACGTTGCGTTGTGACATTGGACCTTCTGATACTAAAACTGTTTTCTCATTTGTTATAAAAACTGTTCCGAGCAAACGAACTGCGGAAAACATTGTTATATTTTCAACCAGTCTCTGTGAAAGAATAAACTTTCAATTACATGGAAGGTCTGCACACTGTCTCAATTCACCATAAAACTTAATGGTCAAAATTACGTCGCAATTTGCAGACCGTCCAGTCGTTTTATTGTCACCTGATTCCATACTCATGATGACTTCGGTTGTCAAGGTGACCGTTTGGTTTAGTTTGCTTCAGTGCTTTACAAATAACGGGAAGTTTTCACAATTGATCCATTTTACCATCTGAGAGCAATGGATAGAAGCGACTGATGAAGGTAACCTAGCTGGCGTTCTTTTTGAGCTCTTGCAAGACATTAGAGACTGAGTTCGGTTTTAGCTCGTTTCCACTCCTCTAATATGGATGAACACGGTCCATCTCGGATTGCACTGGCTACGGTCGCAAAGGCTCCAAATGATTTTTACAATGCTACATGATGCTTACCTTCATAAACCTGCACTCTACAACCACTCTCGTCCTTTTTTAGGACTCCATAAGCTAGAAGTAGTCTGAATGGGGGGTCGAACAGGCCATGAGACAATGCCCTTATCTGCCTAGCTACCACTGAGCCGGTGCGTGGAACTTCTTAAGCGTGTTATCCAGGCTACTTTAACTTTGCAGGACAGCGACTATCTGAACGATCGTTATTGTGCGAATAGCGATGGTTTATAAAGATTCATATTTGCGTCATTATTGTTTACTTGATCGGTATTTGAAATCCTACAAATTGTCAGCCTCCTGTCATTAGTGTATGCAGATGACAACAATTTAACGCACTGGGGACAGTATAACGAAGAATGGGATGTAGTGGGATTCGGACATTTTGCACTGTGGCGCTGCAGATGACTGTCTACTGTTCACAAGTGATGTGCAGAAAAATGTCCTATAGATGAAAAACTGATCCTCTTCACCTGTCAACAAACCTTAGAAACGATCATTTCAGACAGACTCCTAAGTGAAGCTCACTGGCTGAGTAAGTCTATTCCGCACCTAAGTACATAGATAGCTTGAGAACGTTTGCTCTGAAAATCTTTAGGCAATATACACACACACTTGCTTTGAACTGATTATTCAGACTTGTGATAATATCTCATAAAGCATACTGTTTCCAGACAGTGTTTCTGTGTGTGTGTGTGTGTTATCAATGGTTTTCCCCATTCACATTCTCGCTGTTGTTGACTCTTCTAATCAAGTTATGAGAAACCTTTATGATTTCCGTTCTCTGAAGCCCGTATAATCAGAGCAGTTTAGACTCCCTGCAACCTGTAGCCTTCGTATGTCTTATGAGAAGTTTGGCTGCTACTAAACTCCTAATTGGTAATTCAAAATCAATTATCAGCTAATTTTCTAAATCGGTAACTCATCGTTTAATTCAGCGTATCCACCTCTTGTCTGATGTTGAGGGAGTTGCCGACTTTCGATGACAGACGACAAATTGACTACCGCATAGATTCCGAAAACTCACACTTTGACCACACTTAAGTAGTAAGGGATTTGTTAGATGCAAATTGATCACCTCCCACATTGGACTATATCTTTTTCCGTACTGGTTTCTCTTCTGGGTATAAAAGTGTATCTTTCGTGTGAAAGCCGTTCGTTTTGGGGTAGTAGAATTTCTCCATTGTATTTTCAGGCTGTGGATGTGGTTTATGATTGGTCTAATGCAGTCAGGTTTTGTGGCCTTATTCCGACTGCACGCATTGGCTACTGCGATAAGACGATATCTGAAAGAACACTTGAATTATGTGAGCACTCAACCACTTTCGCTTGTGAGTAATGATCAAGTTGCTCGATCGCTTCGAGAGGAGACACAGTTAATGTCTGTCAACTCCAATCGATAACCCCGCGATTAGGACTTCTCTCCAAGTTGAAATCACAGAAATCATTAACCTGTTGAACGGTATTTTGATTACTGATGAGTAGTAGGGGGTTTTGGTTTTCATATGGATTGAACATCACCGACAATTGATCGAGGCTGTTACATTTGTGGGTGATGTTCAATCTTTATGAAAGGTCAAAATTTCCTACTACTCACCAGTAACATTTGGGTTGTCAAAGCCGGCATGTGGTCCAATCGGGGTATAGATTCCAGTCCGCAGAGGGCAGAGAGCACGAATCAATTAATCTCGTCAATCATCCTGTGACCTACAACACGGGTACAGTCAATTAGTCTAGTAAACATGTTTTAATATGTCAAATCAGTCATGGTTGACAGATGCAAGTACAGCCTTTATTTTAGTGCTTTCACACTGAAGTAAATTGTCCAATCGGCTCTTTTCAAGGCATATCACTAGACTGAAATTTTGTTCTAGATGGTCCTTGGCAAAAATGAAACATGGGTTTGATGTCTCACTTCAAATATAGCGCGTTGGAAAATTTATGGGAATGCGAAAGCTGTAAGTAGTTATGAGTATCGTCTAATTTAGGACTAATATTTTGTTCACGTTCAGTGCATGAAGATAAATCACCTTTCGCTAAATTTAACACACGAACAAGATGACAACACACTTGTGTAGGTACTCTAGTTCACATTCACTCGTGGGACGCAGTTTCACATTAGCTGCGGGTCACGTGACTTTTGAGCAGGCCGTCATTAATATTTTCCCGTGCATATGCACAACCCACACTTTATGGAATTCCTGTTGGAAATAGAACGCATTACCAAATATGACGATAAGCGTGCCATGTCAAGCTGGTCTACTTGTCGTTGTTGCTAACTTCTGAAAAAAAATACGCGGACTATACTCAAAACCTACTCCCACGCATCAGTTACAACAGAAAGTACATTCATATGGATAGAACATGTTACAAAACTGACGTGCTTTGTCTGTACTTTGGTCCAAAGACGACTCGTAGTAATTTTTGCTAGTCATATCACAAACTATATTGTGTGCACTCAATGTGTGTGTGTGTGTGTGTGTGCATCTGAATCGGTTAAATCCTTTGTGTGTTAAACGGAATATCTGATTATGGACGCTTTGCATTAGCTGGCCCATAGTGAATGTTTATTGATTTGAGTTCCTTTTTTTAGAGTATTCAGAATAGGTGAGCTAGAAGAAAGTTTCAAGAAGTCGGTAGACGCTGAGTGTTGGTCACTGCAACTTATGAAGGGTAATATTTGATTTATTAGTCGACTAATCAACGCAGTCTCAACAAATTTCCATACACGTTCTGATTGAGATCACTTGATAGTCTTTTGATAGTATATACCAGCTAGCTGATCGATGAGGTATATTTTTTCAAAAACAATTGATTCGGTAATTGTACGATGCATCCTTGTGTCTGTTCGGAAATATGTTACGGAAATCAACTACCGATCAGTAACTCTTTCGTTACCTAGTCCATAAGGGCTTAGAAACGGATTTACAGTCTGTACCCTGCTGCTAGTAAAGATATTTTCCATTTGTTGAGGACAGTACTAATCACGTTAAACACTATCCGGTTTACCAAGTTTTAAGTTCATTTCTGTAAATGCAAAGACAATTCATGAAAGCGTTTACATAAACATCACGTCGCTATACGTCGAAACCGTCAATCAATTGCTTACATTTCTGTTTACTCTTTCTTGGTGTAGGTATGATATGGAGTGAC
This sequence comes from Paragonimus skrjabini miyazakii, assembly GCA_014338405.1. Lineage (NCBI taxonomy): Eukaryota > Metazoa > Platyhelminthes > Trematoda > Plagiorchiida > Troglotrematidae > Paragonimus > Paragonimus skrjabini miyazakii. Next base: position 184,167 of record JTDE01000182.1, on the reverse strand, counting down.
TAGTGAACGACTCAACTTATGTGAATAACATCATCTCTTAGTATGTCAGGAACTATAATTTGTGTTGTATCAAAGATCAGATTGTGTGGTGGTTACTAGGGTCCAGTGACCAGCTGACGCATATAAAATAAAATCACTGTTCCTCTCATAACCGTATTGATTGCGAAGGTGCATTTTATGCCACCCGTAAGTAATTGGTACAGTTTGATGAACGTAGCATTCGTGCACACCAAAATTTCCAGTTTAGAATTGGGTAACAAGGCAATGAACGATGCGAGTTGGTTTCCATAACACGCGCTATGTACTCCAAGATGCCGGGCTCCTGTTTAGACACTGTGCCGTCAGTGTTTAGTGCATCTGAACATGCGATAACCACCTAGAGCGACTTTTACCATCCGGTTTCGTAGGTTTGTCCCGGGTATATACGATTGTCAGTTCTCTTTTCTAACTGTTCGCACACCACAGGTGGACACAGCGTGTTATTTCTTCTCAACTTGTTATTTGAAGTGCTGTTAACGTCTGTAAGAATTTTGGAATGTGCTTGCTGTTTTCTAAAACCTCTTAGTGGAATTCCGTTACCAGCCATGTTTGATGTGGCCCGAAGTTCACAAGTCAAAAGTCCCTAAGTTGGATCTATCTCGATCATAGCAACAGTACGGCATGACTTAATTGGCACAGTGACTATCAACCATACAACGCACATAATCACGTGAACCAAATATTTCCGTTAAATGAGAGATTTTTGGATCACATGGAGAAAACCCACCTCCTCGTATTTTATAAAACGGAACATACTTTGTTGTTTGTACTGAGATAACAGAAAGACTAGTAGATTGGAGCTCACGATGCAATAGTTGTAAATGATTTGCATGCCTAACTAGTACGGTAATGGCTGTCACACGAACTAAAGTCACGTATTATTCAGCAGAAACTAGTTTATAACCTATGATGGCATACTGGTCGTTCCGCGGAGAGATCACTAAAGAACTCGTTAGTCATGGGAAAGTAAACCGGGTATTTCATCGAACGTTACTATTTTCTCTACTTCATCTTACAGTCTTTTCTATCTATAGAGCTTAGGGGCATCTAATTTTGGCGCATTTTATTTGAAAACTCTTGTAGGTTAGACAACTCTTTTCAGTGAAGACTTTTCTTCACGATGTTCATCTTTGATGTTCATTACTCACAACATCAACATCGTTCTGTTGCCTCTGAAAAATCATGAGAATGGGAGTTTTCCCCCCTTGGACATATCGGCTGATCGTACTCCTAGTAAAGGGAGGTTGTCTAGATATACGTAGTGTATCTCACATCGAAATCGCCGTTTAATTTATATTTGCATTGCCGTTTCAAAATATACAGAGCTTGTTGAATTTATATTATTTGGGACACAACACTGTGGTGAAAACTATTGCCTGTAAATATAAGACGTGTAGCGCACCAGTATTGGTTGCTAGTCATCTACAAACTGTAGACTATTTCGGTGGACAGTTTGTTTTTTCTACACGTGCTTTTCATTTGAAACAATCGATAGTTGATCTAAATATGTTGAAATAATATATGCAAATTAGTAAGCAGGCTTAAGTAGTTCAATTCCCTACAATCGATAAATGCTTGGCCGAATTTTTACGATACCTATTTTTTCTTCATGATCGATGGCATAATCGATATTCGGACAAGTGAGACTAGTCAGAAGAGTTTCCAGACATATCGGAGTAGTTTACTGCGAGTTGAGTAACCAACACACAAATTACATTTCAAGCACAAATCCCATGTGCCACATAACACACAAAGCTGTCATGGTTACCATTGACATCAAGTGCATATCACCGTTGGTTAGCGGTAAAGTAGAGAAGCCGGGTGATACAAATTATTTTTGTAACGTCCATTATCGATTGAGTGTCATAAGGATCGCTATCAAACGCATCCGGATATTTGTGTTGAAGGGAGCAATGTGATGATTGAATTAACGGTAGGATTTCACCCGAGATTATTTTAGTGAGATCGAATTTGTGAATATTAAAATATTACCTAACAATTGGCGAATAGTACATGCACAAAGTATTTAACATACCACCAACGTGAATGATGTTGAACGTTGTACAACGTTCATAATTTCCTCGTGCTACAGACCAACACTGATCGGAAATGAGAAATGACGAGAAAATAAGTAACATTCCAATGCACTGCAACCAGAAGTATTAAGCCACGTCGATAAATTATCTGTTTATTCGCGGCCTTAACAGTGTATGGTTGTGTATTACTATGATCTGCAAAATATATCTTGCATTTGTAACGTATTACATTCGGCTTGGTGACGTTTCGGAGGGACAATCCTAGCGTCTGTTTATCATACGTTGTAGGCTAAATTCTGGAGACAGACTCCATTATAACACGAGACGGACAAAATCACGGAAACATCGAGATTTCAGAAAACATTCTCTCTACAGTTTTTTTTGGGGTGTGATGGCAACCTTCTCGAGGATTTTTACAGAATTCCCATCAGTTCATTATTATGGCCCAGAGAGCCGAGATATTCCATGTTAACTCGTCATACATATTAGGAAACAATATTATAGATCTGTTGCTTATAACCTCATGTCGCCTTGACTTTGTCACAAATTGTCAACTTCTCTTCAGTTCTTGTTGCATTCGAGGGTGCGGATTAGTAGTTTCTCCCCTCCACTATGAATAATCGTACTGTTGTACGATATTAGTGTACTGATGAAGTTGGGGAAAGAAATGTATCTTCTTCTGGCCTTCCACCTTTTAGCTGCAGTTTGTTTCTACTCATCATTCCTATCATCTTGTACTTCCGCTTCTTGTCCAAATAATTTGATGTGAAAAGCTTATTACGAATTACTTCGTGCCCCCTGACACTTACCTGGTTGTGTATCATTTTCCTGCTCTAGTTCATCTCAGAATTGCAACTATCTGTCCTCCCAGTATGAGTATGTATATTTCATGCATTAAAATATTTCTAATACAGTACCGCAACCCCACTGAACGGAACTGTTCACTTGGTTTGTCGTTCTATTTGTTCACGGACTTCTGGCTAATTCGGATCCGTACATCACGAATACAACGAATTTTTCCAATCGCACTTTCAACTGTTCATTGAAACTGAGTTTTGTTTTATACACTAATGGATCAACGGTTGCGGGAAACCATGAAGTTTTACGCGAAACGGATAAGCATGATTGAATGCAAACTAGACTTTAAAATGGATCCGCATCTAGCACAAATACTAGTTGGTCATTAATCGTATAGAAAATTGCCATACATTTACCAGGCATGCCGTACTACTGTTGTCCGGCAACTCTATAGGCTTAACATATTTGTTAACTTTTGTGACGGTAGACACTCAAGTTTGGAAATGAAAATACACTTCCCAAATGCACCACAAAGCTACACTCATCTTTCGTCCACACATGAGAATCATGTGATAAGCGTTATCAACATTAAAACCTAGTTTGTTGCTTGAAAAATCTGATAGCCGCAACCATATCAGGTCATGGCAAGTCATAAAATTATGGACGATGCTATCACTCAATGCTTACAATTAATTCGCTGGTTTCCTACTGACAAAGAAGTCATGGTTATTGATTTAACTGTCCACGGCAATTGAAACCACACTAAGGAGTGATCCTGGCAGCGAGTACTGCTGTATGACTTCAGTTCGAGCTCAATACATTCGATCACGAGCACAAGAATCGAAAGATAACTCTTACTGTCGACTGACATGAAGAAATGGAACACCGGTTTATCCGAATCAACCATCTGAAATCTACGTCCGAATGTGAACGTCGAACACAAATGTTAATGATATCCAAACTGAAAATATATAAGTATAAAGTATGTTGTTAGAGCGATAGACAATGAGTTCCTACGGTCTAGTTGATCAAAGTTGAAAATATCTTACATGATACTAACATTATGTTTATCCACTCGGATTACGCGAATTAAGTCACTCATTTTATATGAATGTCGTTGAACAGCATGAACGACAATTAAATCTTTTGTTACTTTATTGAAAACAGAAACTGTTGGCATTAATGGAAGTTTTGTTCTATGACACAATTAGTATCCTCGTTACGGAACTGACACTGTTGTTTTAAGGCATGGTGTTTTAGGCATAGTGTTTCTGTCGCTGGTTCGAATCCAGCCGTAGCCCTGACTTTTCACAGTTGGGTCTCATCCAAATTCATAAACCTGCCACATTACTTATTAGTAATACTGTTGTTTTAGTAGTATGTGTTACGTTTATCGTTTCTGTTACTACACATTCATCATATATAACCCATGATTTCATGTATACGACAATAAAAATGTTGTACTATAAACATTTCATAGTGGTTATCACTTTGATTTGTTGGCCAGTAGTTCATAAAAAAATTGCTTCGAAATTCATTCCACCCGGCTTCGGTAATGAATTAGTATGGAACTAACGCCAAATTACGTGCACATGGATGCATAGACACGTTTTTTTATACATAATAACTTTAACTCTATCAACCTTCTCAATTGTGGCTTTCCGTTTTGTGACCCATTCCTTCCATTCTGTAAAGTCGCTCCCAAGATTCAACCTTTAGACGATCTGCTGTTGAAGCCCGGAAGCAAGCTAACTGTGACATGTTCCGCTTCCGGTAAACCCAGCCCGGAATTGGTGTGGGTAAAGAACGGTAAATCGCTCAATCTGGTCGATAAAAGTGTCTCAATTGAAATGATCAAGTAAGCCAATTAAATCGGTGGTGTTTTTGTGTCGTTTCAAATTGTGTTGTATAGTTGTCACGTTGTCATATGAAATGAGTTACTCGACATTACTGTACCCTTGATTTCCATTGGATAGTAGAACATGTGCATATGAAGTACGTAAACACGGTTTCAATGTTGTACTGTTTGCGAAGGGACTATTTTTTTCTGGCAGTTTTTGAATTCAATCAAAACAGAAAGAAGACGTATATCGCGAGATGCCAACATTTCGATTTACCCTCATCACCACCAACAACTGAACGAACCAGTCACATTCTTATAACCAGACGTCATAGTGGTACATTGCAACGATTTGTTTACCGAAAGCCAATGTGGAGTGGACAATGTTTTCAGTTCTCCAGCTCCCCACCTATTACTTATAAACGAGATTTAGTGAAAACGTTATTTCACAGAGCCTGAATAATTTGCGTTGCAGATTGATTGGAGAAGGAATAATAGTTTATTAAGAAAACGCAGATGAATAATGGTTATCCTGAAAAGTTTGTGGATATCCACAACAAGAAGAAAGAACCAGAAGTGGTAAGGTGCAGTGCGAAGAAAAGGAGCATATTTCTGCAAATCCAATTCAAGGGTGACCATCCGACCAACGACATTAGTCATAAATTGATGTTGGAGTTGCAACGCACCTACCCGCCTATCCAACTGTGCGTCCTATTAAGCAATAGGGTTTTAGCTCTTTATAGCGGTGATACACACAACCGATCAGTTTGTCTCCTATTTAATATACCAGATCAATTGCAGTTGCAATGACATCAACATAAGCAGGACAAATCGGCGCTTGCTTCAGCGTATGGCGGAGCACATCCCTAAGTGATTATCAACTGCAATATCAAAAAACGACCTGCTGACTGTAACAAGCCCGGAGATCCCGGCTTTATCGATCGCCAAGCCCATCCTAGCAACCGGTCACCTAGTTGACCCTGTCAAATCGTTCAACGTATTGTTACATAATCGCAACCCGAAACTGTTAGCGGTTAGCAATGCAATGGTAATCAAACAACATCGGCCAGTTTTGTGTGCACAGAAGGCGTTGACGCAGTCAATCTCTTTACCGTGGAAGTGATTGCACTATTAGCGCGCGAAAGGTCCAAACTGTGGTCGGTTCGTTCAATTATTGTAGATAAATGCAGGTTCTTTAAAACGTTGCTGGTTTTATAACGACTGATGACAGTAAATCGAAATGTGAACATCTCGCGATATATGTCTTCTGTCTGACTAAATGAATTAAGAGAACTCAATGTTTTACATCTTTAAATTGACAAATTCTTATCGCTATCCATTGAAACATTCATGAGGTGAATTCGGAACTATTTTGCATTAATTTGCAAGTCTAGTGATTTGTGGTTGGATTAAATGTTCACATAACATCATCAGTCGTTAGTTACTTGTAGTTCAACATGAATATTATCTTATTGACAAGTTACAAGAAAATATGTCCAAACAAACATCAATAGTGTAATCCAACTGTTGCTTTGACAATGTTTTGCATCCAACTGAATATTCACTCATCTTAAGTAATTAAATGTAATTTATCACTTTTTGGTTGAGGTGATTACCATTAAAAACGAAATCAGATAAGAAATTTGGTGTTTACTGTTTATTTTCCATTAGACAGAGAATTTTTGAATATATATTAGACGAGCACTCAGTCAGTACAGTACCAAAGTAACAGTTCAATCTGAGCACACGATACGGATATTGAGTTCACTTGATGAAGTGGAAATTAGCAGCGGAATAATTAGATTGTTGATAGACTTTGACGGAGAGACTGTGAGGTGGTTTAAGTTGAGCGGATGATCTGTTAGCTGTAGGTTCTTACCAGACAGCACGTATGATGTAACTAGAAGAAACTTACAGGCGCGCGATAACTATGATTTCATCATATGCTTCTGTCATTGACATCAGGTCCAGTTTGTGCACCCGTGAGAGCTCTGCTGACCTCAATTGAGTTCTGAGTGATGAATCTGTAGGGTTTCTGACTGCCGCTAAACCGTCTTAAGTTCCAATTTCATCGTGCCAATTAAACTCATTCTAACGTCATCATAGTCCATGTGTCTAGACAGAGGAGTTTTCTACCAATGCATGAACTACGGGCAAAATGTATCCTCACCTCAGAACGATATATGACTGAAGTGGATACCTTGTTTCTCTTTGGATAATCACTTCACTTGTAGTATCGTATCCTTAATGGGACGGTTTCCTATATTTATTTTGTAAAACCAGACACTGCTTCCGTTCATCCTACCTCAGTAGTTAGGCGGTACTTCCACTACTTACCAAATGAGACACGCACCAGTCTAAATTTTGACATGCAAGGCTGTTACTACCACAGGTGACATAAACTATTGTCTCCGATGGACATTTCATCATTATCATTAGGAAAGTGATAGGAAGAAAAGTATGATGCTACACGAAACTGTCAAAATTTTATAACTTTCATAAGTTACAATACAGTTGTAGATACCACTTTGTCGTTACTGGTTATACCTTTGTAATCAATTCATTAAATTGGTTTTCTCTGCATAGTTTACGTTCGAGGTGTATACATGATTATCTCAGGTGGATCATACACCCTTGAAAACAAAACAGTATCCCATCGGTCACGATATCGAATATTAGGTGCTACCTCATGTATTTTGACAGTTACGCTCAACTAACGCTAGTACATTCAGAGCATTTTATGTCTCTGAGCGTATTGACTACTCTATAAATTTGACTGAGATGTTGCAAGACATTCCGTTAATTTCAAATCGAGAAAATTAACCAAATATGGTTCAAATAAAGGGGTTGAGTAGTGTTTATTCCAAGGTACTAGAACTTGAGGCAGTAATTTTCCGGATATTTCATTACGTACGTATGACCGATCTTTTGGTTGTTCACGTACGGACTTACGCACGTGATACATTTTCTTCAGAAACATTTTAACCATGTATGTTTTGCGTCGTATCCTGGAATGATGAACTTTTAAGGAAGGATGCGGAGGAACTGCGTGAGAGGAAATAAGCCAAATGGCAACAAACAAGAGCACAGTAGGTCACCAATATACAAAGCAATTGACAGAAAACTGTGTATTCGACCGGAAACTCCGGTCGAATGTATTTATGCTTACATGCTTTAGTCAGAACGGTCACGAGAACATATGATTAGCGTAACCAACAAATCAGGTTGCCTGGAGAAGACTTTGTTCAACTTTAGTTACCGTACACATGTACTCGTGACGACTCGGGCCGACTGGAAAGTCTATGGGAATGCGACAGCTGCGATCAATTGTGGGTGATGTTCAACTTGAGACTCACGTTTTGTCTTCGAGTGATGGGCAGTCTAAGAACGGATATCCGATTTGAATCCATGGAAGTTGGTTTCGGTTGAGGACAGGTTTACAGCATCATCTTTCCGCATGTCGGAACATGCATTTACGAATCATTGAAATATGCATGATCTTTTGTGTACAAAAAGCTTTTACACCAGTTAAAATCAGTTGGATGACCGTGCATGTCTTCTGTGTTTCACAGCAGGCACTTTTTGCTTCCTACTTTTCTCTCTCATATGAATATTGTTGTTATCCTCGCGTTCGGTTTGGTAAGTTATTGTATAACAAAACCATAAGTCATCGGACAGCAATCTCGTCCAGTTTACCCAGTGAGAACATTCAACGAAACAATCATGGGTTATCGGTTAGAATGATATACAATGATACATTGCATGTTTATGCCATATCATCTTACCTGAACAATTTCAAGTGAACCCTAATGTCCAAACATGCGATACATCTGATGTTCAGAATGGCTGACATTCTACTGAAACTATGTCACAAAGACTTGATAAAACAATCATAGTGAAGTGTGAATTGTAGGCTGCCAGAAAAATGATTTTGTATCACGATTGTATTTATGGTAGGCCAGTTCCCTCATCGTTCTTTTCATCCAGTTGCCCATTGTGAACATAGAATTCAGTTTTTGAGTTTACTTTCATCTGCGTTTGACGTTCACTTTTTTGCTGCCTTACTCGTCAGAGTTAAACATGAGATGAAAGTTAAATGTAACTTAGACAAAATCACGTTTCAGCTGTGTCTGAACTATTTTCTGGCAGATAGAGATTGGAAGAAAATTATGGTTGCTTTGAATAAGGAAGTTTTCGTTCATTTCGATTGTTTAAGTATATAGTTGTAACCCTGTAGCTTTACAGTTCATTGCCTCTATGCAACAATATTGTACATGACCAACTGTTATCCAATGACGCTGTACATAGGAGCATTGCTCATTTGTTACATGACTTTAGCTATCCACTCCTGTTTATCTGATGCATTCTGAGAATCTTTGTTTATCAAAATCACATGGTACGTGTGAAAATGTCTTTTACCTCTGTGTTTCACTATGCTTCGAACTTAAAATTGGTGAATTTGATATTATTTATAAAGAATGTTATCCATACTAGCTCTTTCATCAGACTCAACAGGTTAGTGTGACAACGTGTATTGTCACCCACAAGAACAACTTCTGACATGGGTATACCGATCTTTATTTGATCTAGTTGAGTTCGCAGTCATCCTCTGCAATCGTTGATACGGTATGCCCCTTTCCTCTTCGGATAGCTTACTATAGAGCTTGGGGTCATGGCCCCAATCAACTGAAGACTACGATCTCGGCTTTATGTTTCACAGACCCGTGTCTTTATACCTTTTAACGAACGTCCCAACAGCTTCGTATAGAACAAACTAAAACTCGTTTCATTAACCCGGTGAATGGACTTTAACCTTGCATAACACTTCGTAAAGCGATAAATGAACAGTAGCCAGGGCATCAGGTTCTCAGATAAATTCACGCTGACGGGATGTGACAGTCATTGGAAATTTGTACGATGACCGTTCATGTATCGACTACTAGTTTTTACCCGTTAATCCTTCCGAAACTCAGCTTTACCACTTAGTCTTGAAAGTTTTAGTACAATCGTTTTATCCAAGGAAATTCATTCCAACATCACATCAATATCAGTTAACGCTGAAATCTTATCACTATGCCCTTTGCGAGATTGAGCATCATGAGTTAAGTATTGGAACTGAAGCTGTTTACAAGCAGCATTACATTTCACTCTGTTCAGAAAGGCAGCCAAGTTTCAGTCATTACCTTTGTCAAATGCTTCGATACTACGTCTGTGTGTGTTTCAGAATGGATGCGAGTGCACTAGTGTTCGTCAGCGCTGAGTGCTAGTGAACAAATGAAAATTACTTCACAAAACTGTTTGTTCTCGTACTCTACCGTTGGTCTCGAAGCTTACCACCATAGGACCAGAGACCCACGGACATCCATGAAAACTGGCATTTCTTCGCCGGTCAAAGAAACCAGTACGATCAGATGGTTGATGGACTGTGAGAAATCAGGTCTGAAGTTCTCACTTTTGACCGTTGATCCAGTTCTGCTGGGCCAAAGCCCTGGACATCATAAATAACTGGTGCCGCCTTTTCGGTCGACGTAATCAGTACAAAGTGTGCTAATTATAATTGGTTATTACTTTACTTTAGTTTGCATTCTTGTTAGCAAGTCTAACCTTCTGGTGTGGGACTTCTATTAGACTGAAGTGAATAGCTTTATTATGTAATGGAAAATCTTGTTTTCTTTTGAAAGGAAAGAAATACGTACTTATTTATAGATTGATCTTGGTTAGTCACCTTTCGTTGCCGCCTAACAATTGGCGGTATATTGCAGCAGACGTTGCATACACCCTAAGCATCAAAGATCATTCCACTTCGATGTAAATTTCCTGTGATCCATGCTTGTCGTTAAACATAGATTTTTCCAGACATGCCACTTTTTCCGTTGTCATAGTCATTTGTAATTGCGGCCACTGTGACAAAAACACTCAAGCACAGATGCATTTAACCAAATTTTCTGAACAGTTACCGTAAAATAAAGTTTGCTTAAAATTATCAAGGCACACAAAGGATGCCAACGGGTACGGAACCTAATCAGTATGTTGTATAATTGCTTATTGGTCTCTTATACCTTTGATTACGATCAACCGTTTTATCCGTTTTTGTATGTTGTATCCGGATTCCTCCTGAGAAATGATCATTTACAGAACTGATTATAGTGTGCATTTAAAGTGTCTCACGGGAGAATACATCACGTTATGTGCATACTGCACGAAATAATGTCATTACTTAATAAATTTGATAAATCTATGGATGGTCGTCAATAGAACAACCGATGAAATGAATTGGATTTTTGCTGTGCATTCTGGTGGTCCCCATCATTGTGCGATTCCATTTTGCTTGCATTTGACTGCGTCATGTTTGATTCAACCAACTGATGCACAAACGTTCAATTCATTACGTTACTTTGACCGCCCATGTCTTTGCTACTGACTGACACAAATTCACAAATGATTAAGGTTTGAACTGGTTTGTTTGTGTTTCATCTTCACCTGACTCATCTGAATCGAGTAGTGCATGGGTTCTGTTCATCTTTGCATGCTCACACAGCGAAACAACGTTTTGTCAACAAGCCGTCAAGTTTATGCGCTTCTCCTCATTCAACATCCCTCATCCACTTAGCGCAACTACTACTGGGTACCAATCAGTATGGCATAAGGATTATTGCTGTCTTTGAAACGGTGAACACTTTATTGATGAGGTTAAACAAAAGCACTTTAACGAATCAATTAGCGAAGAGTGCCTGTCGAAACTTTCCTGTACCAACCAATCCGGTTGTGGTGCATCGACATGCCAATCATTTGATGCCATTGTGCAACTGGAAGAACAATTATCAAGACTGAATCGCACTGTCAGTGTTGTGATTGCTGCGCCCTATTCACTACAAACTTGGTGGTGGCTAAACGCCATTGCTCCGTAAGAATTAATGGAGTATTCTGGAGAAATCCCGGATAGTTTTTTAAATCACAATGCACATTCTCAAAATCATCCGGCTTGCCTTGAAACATTTATCTAGTTATCAGGTTTCTACAATTATGCTTCTTTTGTAAGCGTTCTTTAGGTTGATTCAACTAATTCCTTTGATCTAACTACGCTTTTTCCACACAAGATCATCCAGCTCACCACACTATTGTTCATTTCAACACCAGATAGATTTTTACAGTTAACTCACGTAGATTTACTTATAGTTAACTGGAGGTAAACTCTAAAGAACTGTGTGCACCGCGAACATAAATCTACTGAATGTTTCTATATATCAACTTTCTTTGACTCGGCTCATCAATATAGTCAAAAGACAAATTTCACTTGTCGGGATCTTCTTGTCTACCCTCATCGTTAACAGACACAAACCATTGAGTATGAGTAACAAGTGCACTATATTCAGAACATCAGGCCTGATTCCACGGCAACGAAACCGATTGTGTGAACACCTTTTTTATATATTGATGGTGAGCGATATCATTTGATCCGCATCAATTTCGTGAATGTCAACAACATTCAGGTTTGACTGTGTAACAACACAATGGACGGTGTCAATGGGTCAGACAAGTAACCCATATCCGTGAGGACGCCGATCTTTTACTTAAACGCTCTGTTGTTGGTGTTTATTGTCTAATCACTTCCGATTTAGGAACGGATTGTGCAATTCCGTGTTATGATTTCCTGTCCATGTTCCAACTAAACACTCGTGCTATCGCAACTTTAGATGTCAATAGGTTAGGTGACAGGCATGATGACCCATTAGGTCACAACCAAAAATCCGCCTTGCAAGTGAAATTGCATCAACTGACCTGATAAGAATAGCATAAGGAAAACCGTAAACTTCTACGTACATTAGTGATAATGCGATCATATTTCCATATCACATTCATGCCAAAGTTTGTAAGCACTTCTGGTCATCATTCATTTTCAATGAATTTCTACGGACCGTTTTGAACAAACATCGATCAGTGGAGCATTTTCCGCAAATTCTCCTCTCTCAGTGATACTGTTACATTTGTCTGGTACAGCATAACAGGGTTTGGAACCAACCCATATTTTTGCAAGTCATCATGGCAGACGTAAAAAGGATCTGAAGTTGATACGTTGACAATATTTCGATTTCTATCGATGAACCTAATTCTTACTAGCTAGAATTCTCCCATCTAAATATGTCAGTTAATTATGAAACAAGAGTTTAAAGGGAGCCACCTAAACACAGCAAACCAGATTCTACCTTAAATGTTTAGGGAGCTGTGTCTGTCAATGGGAAACAAATGTGATCACAATGTTTGTTGTGATGAACGTTAGATAGCCAACAAAAACTTCAGGGCATGGTTGTCGGACTGAGAATTAGTAGATTGGTTGGTCGAAACGAGCATAATTCGCTCAGGAAGCATATGGAACGAACTGGTTCAAATGAGGACCAAAGATATGACTCATTCCTTTAATCGATAGTGTCTCCAATGTGCTGTATCGTGCTTTGGTGAAGGCTAATGCACCTAATTTTTTGTAGGTTTGATTCTTCTGGAATATAATGGAAGGACATTTTATTGTAGAATATTTTTGAACACTACGTTTCCGACAATAAAACTGTTTCTCTTAAGTTGTAGTGAAGTTGAATATTTTTATTCTAATACACCGGATGCTCAGTGTACATCAGCACTGTCATGTGTACCGTCGACCAACAGTTTCTGTATTTCTCAACTATAAAGGTGTATCGACTCAGTGAATCGACCTACACGTTTGGAGTCGCTTAAACACAAGTGTGTACTGACCAGGTATGTGAACATTCTGTCGGCGCTTTATTCCCATACTTCTGCTGAGGTTAAGGTTTACGATTAACTGTCTGACAGTTTCAGCACCAGGAGTGGCGTACGTCAAGTCTGTCCCCTATCGCCATTTTTGTTCAGTTTCGTCATGGATGAAATAATGGAGAATTGTCTACGGCAGTCACAGGTTGTCGGCGTGGACCTCCTACCTGGTGGAAGGCTGACTGGTTCTGACTGTGCTGACTACAAAGTGTTATTTGACAACTTCTCAACAGACTATGGTCTGCGTTCTGATAAACATTCCGGAATGCGTTTTGCAGCTTTAAAGTGCAAAGTGCTTCTGTAAGGTTGCTGTGATTGCATAGGTTTAATGTTAGATAATGGAGTTATGGAGACCGTTGACCGGTTTGTATAATTAACAAGCCGTAACAACCTTAGCAACTGCGGAGATGTATGGAATAACGTAGAGACGTGTATCTTTTAGGCCAGGACAGTATCCGCCATTTTAGAACACCTCTGTCGACAGAAGATTATCTCTGTGAGCCTTAAGGGTTTCTTATATAAGGCGACAGTGAGGGGTGTGTTGGTCTACGACAGCGAAACTTGGCCACTCAAGATAGACGATGTGAACCGTCTTCACGTATTCGACAGTCAATATATGCGTCCGATCGATGCTTTGTAACACACCAGAGCGACTACACGGGATAAAGGCACTATTCACATCAAGAAATAATTTGAACAAAACAGTTAGAACACGAACACTGGTAGATACAAACATTTCGTATTGACTCCTCAGTAACAAATTTACAATAACACGGTTGCGTTTTGTGATAGCAACCAACTAGAGGGATGGATAATCAATAAGCGCGTTATGATAGGTCATTAGGTCCAGGGAAGGGTCAAGTTCATGAACAGTGGTTTTGAACACAGAGAGCTGGCTTCAGTCGGTTGATTGCGACTGCTTTGACAAACCGTAGGAATCTTGGGTTAGAATGACGTAACAGGACTCTGAATGCACAAGATGGATCGATAACGTGTCCTGTGGTGAGGACGTGTTTAGCGACTGAGGAAGCTGGCTGCTTACGCGTTTCAACAACATTGCCGTTCTCCGGCAACACGGATTTCTGCATCAATTTAGGTAGATGTTCCTTCATTCTGGAGCTTAAGCATCTCTTGGTTCTGCCTATGTGACTTTCTCCGCAGTTACATACAAATTGGTAAATACAATGTGAAGTGGCAACGATAAACTGATCTCCTTTGTCTGAAGGCACTGGCAACTTCTGAGTCCGAGCGACTACACGGAGTTCAGCTGCAATGAAAGTTCGCTTAATCGAATTCCTCAACCGTTGTGTTGTTTGGTGCATGATATAATCACCCTTAAAAGGCAGCTCTATGTAAACCTTCTTTTTCCCTACAGTGACCATCTCTTCGGATGGTACTTTTTGTCTACTGTGCCTATCTATGA